>NW_019379459.1:1321705-1438601 GCF_000648655.2 Copidosoma floridanum | reverse complement strand
TTTTTTGCTAGTTTAAAAAAAAAAAATAATAAAAAAAAAAAAAAAACTGACTCCTCGCAGTGTTGCATGTAGTATGATCTCGAAAAGCAACGAAAACACAAAGTGTTGGCAAAGTTGGCGCAAAAGTTGGCGAATGCAGAAAAGGAGCGGCGTTAAAAACAAAAGCTCTTTAAATTTACGACACCGATAGTGTAAAAGTCGTCCTTGTTATTTTCCCGCTCCTCGGGCCCGCTGTGCTTCTCTCTTTTCCAGCGCTTTTGTAACTCTGCTAAAAGTCGCGAGATCGCCGCCCAGAAGCGAAGTGGTGATTTATCATGCCGTTATTTACATTGCAAGTGCGCTTCACCGCTCATTTTCTCAGTTCCTTTTTTTAGGTGCAAAGGATGGAGCAGCGGTAAAAATTTTAATTTGTTCGCAAAACCGGGGCTTAGGGGTCCAAACAAAAGCAGCCAGTCCGTGACCTCGTGCACCGGCAAACGATCGACCTTTACCCTCCGGGCATTGGCCAATAATCCCAGACTCGTACTCGGCAATTTGCATACTGGTCAAACGTCCGTGGTGTCCACCGCATAGCCCATGCATGCGTCGATCGTTTCCATCATAGAAGCGTTTAGTTCGCATTTGGCTCGTACATCGATCGAATCGGGTGTGCAGCTCGCACGAATTCGCTGTCGTCGCTGTGGTTATGCCGAGTGCTGCTACACGCGTTTTCGGACCTCACCTCTCTCTCTCTCTCTCTCTCTCTTGGACTCCTCTGTCCGTGCCAAGTATTTAGGTCAGTGTCGCGGCTATGGACAGGAATTTAAGCACTTCTGTTGTCGGATTGAGATCAGAAACAAGGATTGGTACTCATTTGGTACATTTTTGTCAATGAGTTTTATTCCCTCTTGTCGAACAATTAAAAGAAAAAAAAAAAAAATTATAGCAATAATTTTCACAACACACCCCATGTAATGGTAATTAATTAGCATTGACAACTTTTCCTTCCAAAGAAAATATCTGGTTTTCACTAGCCCACTATTGCTTTACGTATTTTTGTTGCTTTACGTAAATTTGTTGTTCAAAAAATTCTGAAGAAGTGCGATACTCAGTTAAAATTATTAATTAGATTGACGAGCCGATCGATAGATCAATGAACTTATAATCCATCATCACAGACAAGATATCAAGCTGTTGAAATGCTTGACCGTTTCGTGAATTATTCTTCTTTTTAAAAGCTTACCTTTTGTTTTAAAAATATTATCTCCACTATTTTATCTTCATTCCAAAAAATACTCGAGATAGCATAAACATTAATTTTCTCCCTCTTTCTATGCCACCTTTGCCGTAGCCAGGTCACTGTAAGGGTTTTCCCATTTAAAGTAGTGAAAGATTTAGCAAACAGATATGCAGAAGTGGATACTAAGGCACAAGCTGGGGGAGAGTACTGATAACGACATTTACCGACTTCTCTTGTTATTCGGCTGGTATCGTGCTAAAACAAAAGGAACGAAAAAAATTTATCCCATCCATTTCCATTTTTTTCAAGCTGTGTTTGTTTACAATCACAATTACAATTTTTAATTGTATATTTTTAACTATTTATTTTAATTAAGTTATAAAATGAATGGTTTGCTGAAAAAATCTGTAACATACTGATTTTTTCGATGTACCTAAGACTGTGGACTAATAACATGGTACCATCATGAACTACAAATCTACTACCCCACCGTATTTACCCTCTTTTATGTGGCCTTGCATACTTTTTTTTTATACACAAAAAGTTCCCCGATCAATAAATTCTTCTCCCGCGAGCAATGAGATGCTCGCCTCGCTCCTTCTACATTTTATAGGAAGTATATATTACATGTGTTTATTTTGCTTTCTTTTTAAGGAGCATTTTTTTAAAGAATTACAAAGTGACATGTTTATAGACTACTTTTTTTTTTTAATTGCGTTAAATGAGCGTTTGAACGTTTTAACGTTGACTGTTAATCATCGTTGTAAAAAAAAAATAACTGCTATCGATACTCCCTTCTCAAAAACTAATAGTATATTGTATAAATTTCGGCTTTGTTCAACAGCTGAGCAAAAATAGCGAAGTGTGGGTAAAGTCAGCAACTGTTTTATCACTCCAGAGTTCAAAGGTTCTACAGCCACAGCCAAACATGTATGAAAAATATTAACCGTAACAACCGACTTCTGATCAATTGTTTGCTCAATGAAGTATATTGATTGCTAAGTAATCGAAGCGAGGAAAAACAAAAAAGTCGAATCGACGCTGGACTCGTCAGCCGATGCATCTTAGTACCTCGCGTGGAGCCGCGTGGAAATTCACGTGCTCAGATGGCGGCACTAGTCAGCCAAGAGAGTACAAAATTATTATACAATGTGTACGGCACACGCGATGCGAGATGCACGCAAGCCACCTTTCAAAAGATAACAACAATAACTAAAACGAGCCGCTGTGTTGACTCTCGCGACGATGTTGAAATATTTTTCCCGGGGCCGAATGAACGGATCTCGTTTGTTTATCAGTCAGATAAGCGATGCGCTGGCTATCCCACTGTTTCCCCGGTGTTCCGAACATTAATCGATATAAACCTCGAGGCTCCGTCAGAAAAGCCGAGCACCAGTGAAGCCCCGCAGCAAGGATGCAACGTTGGAAAGTGGCGTTCCTACTGCTGTTTTTCGGCACAGCGAGCGGAGCGAGGGAAGGTAAGTGATAAAGGGTATACGTGGATAAGGATGCGATTGTATTTTTTTGCTGTTACGTAAACGCAGACAAGGCCCATTGGCGTGAGATCGCGGAGCAAGAGGTGCGGGACGCGTTGTCGTACACGTGGAATGTCAGGAGCGCGAAAAACGTGGTGGTGTTCGTCGGCGATGGCATGAGTCCCGATACAATAGCGGCCAGCAGGATCTACAGGGCCGGGGAGGGCAGTTACCTCGCATGGGAAAGGTTTCCCCACGTCGGTTTGCTCAAGGTACGCTGCTTTAACAACTTCCGGTGAGTCGTTGGTTCTTTATCGCTAAATATATATGTTCCACGGAAAATTGTAAAAGGGAAATGGTTTTTTCTTTTTTCAACTTGAATTATTCTTTTGCGACGATAAAAATTCTTCGGGAGTACGTTGGAATTAAAAATAATTGGCTTCGCTTGAATTGCGTGCCACTTGTAACTGGAGCGATTTAATTGCTCCTGACTGGGCAGTTTTTCAAGCTGAGACTACGTTTTTTTTTTTTTTTTTTTGAAATGTTGTTTCTCTAGACTTACAATACGGATAAACAAGCGCCGGATTCGGCGTCGACGGCCACGGCGTTGTTCGGTGGTGTCAAGACGAATTACAATACCCACGGGGTCGACGCCAATGTAGCGGTCGACGATTGCGAAGCTAGTCTTCTTCCCAGCAATCGGGTCGAGTCGATCGTCAGTTGGGCTCAGGAGGCGGGGAAAAGTACAGGTTACTACTTTGACTTGATCGGTCGATAACGTAGACTGGTATTCATTCGCTCTCACGTTGTACCTATATATACGCAGCCACACATACCATACTGAGAGAAAAAAATAACAAAAATTTTTTAGATCCAGTAAAATTACCATTCTGCACAGTAATGCAAAACCGTGCAAGTTGGTAAAAAAAGGGTACAGTTATTATTTTTAACAGTAATAGTTATTGTTTTAACAGTTAAAATTATGGCTCAAAAAGTAAAAATTATGGTTATAACAGTAAAAATTACAATACGGGAAAGTGAAATGTATTAAATGTTATTAATAACTGGGTTTATTAATAATTAAAAACTTTTGCTTTGTTTCACAATTTATTCCTTACTCTAAGTAAGGCTGACAGCTGTTTCGGCAGTTACGACATTGTCAAAGGTTCGATATTACACGACAACCTTTGACACTTACTTAGAGTAAGAAATAAATTTTGAAACAAAGCGAAAGTTTTTAATTATTCTTAATAAACCCAGTTATTAATAAAATTTTGATTTAAAATGTTTCTCCAACGTCCAAGCGAGAACTAGCGAGAACTCAGTTAATCTAGTAATTTTTATTGTTTTAACCACAATTTTTACTATTAAAACAATAATTTTAACTATTAAAAATAATAATTTTTTCTTTTTTTGCCAGCTTGCATCCGATTTACTGTACAAAATGGTAACTTTTGCTGGAATTTCTCTATAATTTTTATTATTTTTTCCTCTCAGTGCTAGAAAGAACAATAGAAGAACTCACCGGAATAAAAAAGGTCTGATTTTCGGTCTCACGATATAAAAAAATTTACTACGAAAAGGAACTTCTGTCAATTAAAATAAAAGGTTATTTTGATAAAGAAAATAAGTCTTTTTTAAAAAGTAACTCTAAAATAATCATAATTTTGTTAATTAGTGCTAGAAATGTAGCTTTCAGGTACCAAGTGTGCGAGATTGTGGAAAAGGTATTTTATTTGATTTTTCCACCCCAAATCACTTGCAAAAAAAGGGTTCACGATAAAATACGATGTTTATTTGATTCAAACAACAACTATTCGGTTTAAATTAAAATCAGCTTTTCGTTTTAACACGACACTTTTTTCAGTCTGAATTTGGTCCTATATGATGTAATTGGGATTAGAGTAAATTCTTCTGTATCGCAAAAACCGAGTCAATCCTCTCATAAATCGCAGAGCCAAATAACGCCTTTCCTCCATTCAGGCGAATACTTATCAAAGTCTGAAAAATAATGTTTCGTATAACATTGGTGATTTTTGCATGTTCTTTTTTTCCCTGATGTATTCATATACTTGGACCATAAACTATTTCCGCTTCTCATCTGCATCGATCGGTCACTTGTAGAGAATTCCTTTCAATATTGTTTTTGTTTGAATGTTTGAACGCACCTGTGCTGTGAATACATCTGCACTCGCTCGTTAGGATTCGTCACCACCACGAGAGTGACCCACGCAACACCAGCACCGCTTTACGCGAGTGGCTCAAACAGAAAATGGGAATGCGAGAGCATAATGCCCGAAAGTGCGAAAAATTGCAAAGACATTGCCAGGCAATTGGTCGAGGACAAGCCGGGAAGGAACATCAAGGTTTGTCGAGCTTTCCCTCATTAAGAAACCTGCACGAAAAAAAAAAGTTGGTAGAAAGAAGCCTCAAATCGATTCATCGGCGATCTTACATTTGCACGTGTTAACGCAGGTGATAATGGGCGGCGGCAGGCAGGTGCTGCAGACGCACGTCAACGCCACGGAAGCGGACCCCATCGATACGTGGGCGTGCAAGCGCAAAGACGGCCGTAATTTGATTAGCGCGTGGGTGGCTGATAAAAAATCGAGGAAAGCCACGTTTAGCGTCGTGCAAACGAACGAGGAGCTGCGCAACGTTAATCACGGGGAGACCGAGTTTTTGCTCGGTGTGTTTGCCAATGGACACTTGCCCATGGATTTCAAGCGAGACAAAGGCGACGGGGGCCAGCCGAGTCTCGAGGATATGACCATCGCAGCGATTAAGGTTTTAAGGAAGAACAGCGAGGGATTTTTGTTGGTGGTATGAAATTTTTTTTTTTTTTTTCAGAAAAGTGTACTCAATTATTTACATTTAAGATTTGAGAAAAATTAATTTCATAAACTACCTGCCATCTCATGGTATTCAAATATTATTATCGTAGAAAACATTCTATCAAAGGAACTGTTATGGTACTTCAGCTGCTTATAACAATTTAACACTGGGATAGCCCTAGTTTTCAGGCTTTGCTAAATTCTCCGTCTCTTTTCATAGAACCTTACGGGCACGCAAGATAACGACAAGCTTGGCGGGAAACAAACAGCAAAATACTCGTCGCGACGTCTCTTTGATATCTTCAGACGACAACTCTTATTTTCATGATTTTTTTTTTTTTTTTTTTTTCATCGATAAGGCTCGAAATAAGTGGTCGTTTAGTCAACGATGTATAGTGAAAAAAAAAAAAAAAAAAAACACTTTACTAATGGTGGAACTGGGAAAATTTTTAAAAGTTCTGCGACACATTCGAGTGTCACGTGCACATGCTTATCGAGCCCCAGACGAGTTACAGACACTGCCCAGACGCTCGTGTGTCACTTATTGCGTACCAGTATACATATAGGTATATTCATTTTCATACGGGGTACAGACGGGTCGCGTACGCGACAATCTATACAATGGACAGCAACAGCTACGAGGATTTATCGAGCGCATGTTTACACGCAAGCTCATATCGGTATTGTTTTTTACATTATGTATACACTTGCACTGATTATTACTAGAATTTCCCTGCGAGTACAGAAATGTATTCATGACTACAAGAAAAATTGACACGAACGTCGTATCGAATATTTCCTCACTGCCCGATACCAACAAAATCTCGCGTCTCCGTACAATCGGGCAAATTTTAAGATTCAAAGGACGCCCCCGACACTCGTAACAATGAGGCGCCCCAATGTGTTGAAAATAAAAAAAAAAACCTTCACCACATTAACCAGGTCGAGGGCGGCCTGATCGACTTTGCCCATCACAGAGGCCACGCGGCCCAGGCACTTCTGGAGACGGTCCGACTGTCGGACGCGGTAAACGCCACTCTGCGGATGGTCGACCTCCAGGACACACTTGTCGTTGTGACTAGCGATCACACGCACTCCCTCGCCTTCAATGGCAACAGCCCGCGTGGCGCCAATATTCTAGGTAAGTTACGCCACTCGCGCGTGCGGGAGTGACGCAACGCGACACTTGTATATCTTATTGGACGGTCGTTTGGACATTTCTTCGAGATCGGGTGGCCCAATGACATACTTATAATTTTTGTTAAAAACCGTTTGAGTACGAATATTTGAATGATAAATTACCACAGGAGTGGCGGAGGTGTCAAAGTACGACAAAGTGCCATACACGACACTGACGTACGGAACGGGTGGGCCGAACAATTTGGCATACGAGGCGTACAACAATACTGCAGTGAGGCGTGATCCCACGAAGGAAAACACGACGGAGTTCACTTACAGCCAGCAGGCGACCGTCATCACTGACGAGGCTCACCACGGTGGCGGCGATGTGACCGTTTACGCAAGTGGTTAGTTAACCGATTTTTTTTTTTTCCATTCACACGTCCTTTTTTCACTGTTTTCGTTGGCTGAGTAGTGATTTGAATGATTACCGCTGGATTGCAAAAATGTTGTAATCTCTTGCAGGTCTTGAATGATTGCATTTTTTTTTGGTGATCCATATAGCATCAGTGTTGTTGACCATACAGGTCTGTATGACTGTTTTGGATTATTGGACAGGGGATAGCAAGAATACTAATTAAAGCATCACCTTATCATTGTTTTCGTTGATGTCTTAACACAAGCTTTTACCATTGATAAAATTAATGTTGCTTTTGAGATTTGAAATGGTACTTATGTCACAACACTTCATAATTATTTTTATGAAATCAAAATTATACTAGTGGTAGAAAATTGATAACCCCAGTGACAAAGCAAAAGTTACAACTGTGATTGCAAAATGTGTGCTTCGTGTTGAGCTTATCAAAAGTTATGAAATTTTTTTTCCGAGCCTTTTCATAGTATGCGTTTTTTATATGTTCAACTTATGTTGTTTAATCGGCACTTATGCTTCGTACACGTCAATCTACAAGTTGCAGCAAATGACACGTTAATTCTAACTTATAGAAGCGTCTTACATGAATTGAGATACTTTACATCTTTTTGTTACTTTGTTTATAAAAAAGACTATGAAGATTTTTTGAGTCATTTTTTGAACAACAAATAGAAGACTGAAGCCCACCTTACAATTTTAAACCTTGAAAATTTTATGTTATTTTAATAATGACATTATTTCTGTAAAATTACAACTTACAACTCATTAGGTGAGATAGTAATGGGAGATAAACAAAAAACGTCCAGTATAGTAGAAGACAATAATTTTTTAATGATGTTTTTTTTTTTTTTTTTATACAACATAATGATAATGATATTGCATATATCACAAAGGCAACAGTAGTAATTAAACGCGCGCAAATAACTTAAGAAGCTACACTTAATCGACACGACTAAAAAAGACTACGCTATCGTGTATTGTTATAGTTATCTCGTACCGCGTGCATCGTACTCTTTAACAATTAAGAGAAAGAAAACAAATATCATACGATGATAAACAGTGAGCGTCGAGTGACAATGTGCATCTGTGCATGAAAAACGGTATTTTTTTTGTTTCACAGGTCCATACGCGCACTTGTTTCACACGACGCACGAGCAAAACTATGTGGCCTACGTCGTGGCCTACGCGGCGAAAATCGGCCCGTACGTCAATCACGGGTCCACCAAGTCACAGTGGAATCTGGTCTGGCTGGGCAGTCTGATCAGTTTGGTCATGACTTTTTTCGCCTACTACCAGCTGTGACGGAAGAAGAAGCGAGGACACGATCTGTTTTTTCACTCTCGACTATCTATGTATACGGTTCGCGAAAACATCAGTATTTTTCTCAACACTATCAATCGACTATCAGCTAAATAGGTCTTTCAACGTGATCTTGTAAAATTAAAACTTCAAAGCGTTCTTTTTCAACTATTAAAAGGCTATTTTTCCTACTTTGTTACAAGACCTATTTATACGATGATCAATTAACAATAGCGAATAATCAAGACTTTTTACGCTGCAAAGTATCGCGTGACGCTTAATTTATACTTCTATCTCGTTGTCTACACTTTTTAAAATGTACACACCTGTCTGTAAAACCTTGTCAGAGTCCTGCGAGATTGGGGGGGAAAAAAAGCGTAGAAACTTATCACCAAGCTATAACTGCGAGTACTATAATATTTATCATTTCACGTATTCGTTTAAATTATAATTGTTAAATGTACAAATTTGACGAATAAAAAATATAGAAGAATGGTTGCAAAAACAAGAAACACTTTCTTCGTACGAAAAAAAAAAAAAAAAAAAATAGATACACCAAAACCTAACGAGAGACAAAATGTCTACAAAACGAGTCACATTATGCGTGAACGGAACATACAATATCATACACACATATACACCTCCGCATTCCTTATTTCCATCATCATATTCGCTATCAATTCACATCATTTCATATGTATATTTACAAACAAGTGCACTAAAACGATTTTTATTCAGTCTTATATCGTAGAAGATAAAGTATCTTAACATAATTATCATTCGATTTCATCAGTCGAAGCTGAGTATACATCGTACAGTTGTAACCTTCGGGAGATTGCTTAAATGAAAGCCACTTCACTCATTGATTACCACGAGAAAGTTTCCTATCAGCCAAACAGCTTAGCCTTTGAACTCGTGTTCGATGATCTGCTTCTTTTTTTGTTGTTTCTGTATTTCGGCGAAAGATGCGCGTCTTGGACCGGCTCCAAAACTGAGTTGTATCCGATCGAATATAGCTGATCATCCCGGAGGAGAGCCGGGAACAAATGTCCATCGACCCAGTTTCGAAGAGTCCCTCGCGGAGTACATACTCTTGGACGCAAAGTTTGACGGCCCATCAGTTGCGGTGACTGACGAAACTCGGAACGACGAGTTGCAATAGCGATGTTTGTCACACTCACATACGTATACTTTTGTGAAATTTGCTTGAACTCGGTGGGTGTCCATCGTTTTGGAACCCTCCATCGCTGGTAGGCGACCATTCGAGCATTTTGTTCAGCGGACCCCGAGCTCAGGCAAATTAGTCAAGATGAAAAAAAAATTAGGCTACGCAACTAAACGCATTTACATGGAAAAGACAAACATCGCTGAGCAAACAAAGAAGTTTTAGAGGAAAAAAAAAAAAAAAAGATCGAAAGCGCCACGGAGGAACTTGATAAATGTTACTCGAAGAGGGGGTGCACCGCTCACTCGACTTTCCTCCTCGTCCTGTCCGTCGTCCTGGCCCTCCTCTCCGCCACCTTGCACTTGACGTGGAAGACAATCTTCATCTTGACGTAGCCCATGGAGAGCAGCACCACCAGAAGGAAGATAAAACCAGGCGAGTACTTGCCGTAGACGAGGAGGCTGCAGAGCCCGAGCACCTGCAACCCGACGATGTAGGGCACGAGGTGGATGCAGGCCACCAGAAGGGCCGAGCCTTGCTTGGGCTTCTGCCTCGGGAATCCGCAGAGCTTTGCCTTTCTTCCCTCGGTGGGCCTGCAGCTGGTGTCTCTGGCTTTGCTGAGCTGGCTGCGGGGCTCGGGGGTTGTTACCAGGTGCGACCTCTTCTGGAGCTTGTGGAGGACCGCCCGGCAGAGGCTCGTGTACACGAAGAGGAACCGGTGCACCAGGCTCTGGACGATCAGGTTGAAGCACTGGTTGACCTTTTTCGACAGCGGGTGGGACTTTGAGTTCTCGAACGAGTACAGGAGGTACGGGAACAGGTTCAGGTTCTGACAGCAGTGCCGAATCTTCTGGGAGAAGAGTGACGGGGGACCGCTGTAAGTGCCGTCTGTAAAGAAAGAGTCGGCGTTTAGTGGGCACCGGAGAGAGAAAAAAAAAGTACCTGCTTTTGTTGAGATGAAATAACGTTGTTTGTCGTACCTTTGAACATGTCTGAAACGCGTCTCACGAGCGTGTGGGCCTTCTTCATGGAGTTGCTCTCCTCTTGAATGAAGCTCGAGTTGGCCATCATTTTGCCGAGCGGGGGGGAGATAGCGGCCGAATTTTGTAACAAGTACTCGATTTAGAGTCTGTTATTCTCGGGCGCTTGCAGATTGAAAGAGACCTTGTCGCTGGGTGCAGTTATCAATTCTGAAAAAATCATGCGAGAGAAACGTGATAGTTGTTGATTGCTTTGCTTTCGACAGAGTGCAGTGATGAAATCATTTTTTTTTCTCTTGTGTTCTTTTTTTTTTTTTTTTTTTTTTTTCAGTGTTATTTTTACAAGTGCATATCAACCGGTCGGGCAAAAAATTAATGACAAATAGCCAACTCATAAACGTACACTGCAAAAACAGCTAGCTTTTTAACTCGAACTGGTAGTGAAGAAGTCTGGCAAAAGCAGCCACTGTGGAATTTGAGAAAAATAATATCAGATTTCCATACTGGTGCGTAACAAATGTCTAAATGAAAAAAAACGCCCCAGGTAGGATGGATTTTTTTTGAGTGAGCTGTTTCCTTATTGCACTTTTAAGTTTCCTGTTTCTTTTATCAGGCCATCTATATATGCTACTGGGCTGATTTTTAATAACATAACTTTTTTCTTTGAAGAAACGAATATAGCTTTACGAGACGCGGAGGAAGACGCTTTGTCAGCAAAAACATCCGCAAAAAGGAAGGAAAAAAAAAAGTCCGCCTCGCGACAAGTTGTGCATTGGAGAGATGCAGGAGAGAGACCTTCTCTACATCCGTAATCACGTGACTGACAAGCACTTGGAAAAAAAAAAATTGCGCAGTTTGCGATAACCTAAAGCACTGAGATTAAAGCTCTGGATGAAGAAAAAAAAAAAAAATATATTAATCTGACTTTTGAGCTTAATTTGCAGTTTCATCGAGTTCAAATGGGACATTACGATAGCAAAAAGTGTCCTGACGATCACGTATTTTATATTCATGTTGAGTAATGTTGTCTAGCCGATACTTGATTATCGATCGGATGTACCTACATACTATTAGTTTTACTAAAAAAAAAAAAATTTTCTTTTCGTGCAAGTTACGTCGTTTTGAGCAATGGAAGCATTCCTTCTTATGTAAACTCTGTTATCAATCATACAATCATACATGTATATACAAATGATGAAATGTTTCAAAATAGCAGATAAGTCTTATTTAAAAGGCATCTTCACATAGGAATTAAGAATATCTTGACTTTTATCGTAATAAACGATTATTTCACACTATTTTTAACTCTTGACAAGTTAGTAATGAAAAAAATTAAATTTTTGTCTTTACTCTTGTACCATAGAAAGGTCAAGAAACAATTAAACAATCAATAGTGGGATAGTCCTTACGTATAGTGACAGCGTGAACATTTCTCTGCAGCGTGAGGTCAACAAATCAATATTCCGTCCACAGAGTGTATAAGTATATCGTGCAAGTGTGTCAAGCATGTCAGGCGATGGAAAAGCTTTTTTCGTTAAAACCCCAGCGGAAATTTGAAAACGTAACAAAATGTTAGAAAAAGTGAACATATGTGTAATAATATGCCGTAACCCGCAAGAAAATGTAAGAAAATGTAAGGAACTGTAATAGTCTCATGGATATCAGACGTTTCTTACACTTTATCATGTTGTGTTACGTTTTTTTACATTTTCTTACGTTTTAATATGATTTACCACATGCTGTTACACTTATACTTTTTTATAATAGTTACTCAAGTTTTTTTTATTTAAGGCAAATTTTATTCGAAAATGTAAGGAAATGTGTCTAAAAGTTATCAATGATAATAAAATATAAAAAAATGTAATGAACTGCAAAAAACTGTAAGCTGTTATAAAACATTCCAGATGACAACACTTCCTCACAGTTTATTAGAGTTTACTACAGTTGCTTTTTCACGAGATTCAAGTGTCTTTTTAGAATTATAAAAAAATGTAACGAATCGTAAGACAATGTGTTGGGTTGTAGTTGACTATAATCAAACGTAACAAAACGTAACAAACTGTAACTGTGGTCCGAAATCCAACCAAACTGTACATTACATCAGAGAAAGTTATGGTTTGCTACGTTTTTTCACACTAACTTTTTCCGTTGGGGAACAAAAAAAAAAAAAAAATTCAATACCCAAAAATACGTACTGCACGTCGGGATGAAAACCACGAGGCCGATGTCAATATCGGGCATTCCAATTGTTTCCTCCAAAGTACGGTCGATAGATTGACAAAACCTCAACATCAATGAAAAAAAAAAAAGTCCTTCCACGGCCTCAATTTGATGTCTTCCGACGACAAAACGAGAAAAGAAAAAAAAACGGCGACCGATGCAATTGACGACAGAAAAAAAGCAGGGTTTTTTTTCCCAAATGCAAAACAATGAACAAATCGATTCGTCGTGTAGTATATATACGGCGTCTCTCCCTGGCGGTACCGTGTGTACGACTAAGCGGCGCTCGCGACGCGAATAAGTCCGTCAGCTCTCTATCCCTCAGCTTTAACCGGCTCCCCCTCTCTTCCACGCCTATCGTCGCACGTATGATTGCAATGCACACAACCGAGTACAGCCGATATCGACCCCATGTATTCTTTGCGGAAAATAATTTTCACAAGTACTATCCAACTCGCCCTGCTCGCCGTCCACGAGGGTTGCTTGGGGTGTTGTGCGCAGTTGTAGGAGCCCGCGAGGAATTGTCTGCTCGGAGCTTATGTGTGGGTTGGGTGCTCCTCGGGAATATATGGATGGTAAATACCCTGTGCGCAGCCCCTGGACAGCTGACGGGCACTCTGTTGCTTTGATATGCCGCTAGAATTGTCTTTGGCCGAACTACTTGTTGGGAAAGCGTTTCGAGGTGAATCGATTAGGCGCAGGTGTTATCAGTCACTTTTTTTTATCAGCAACACCTAATTAAAAATAATGGGCTATATACGTGCAATGATATCATCTAACACTCGAGATAACAATATTATGAAAACCCGCTTTTCGGACACTGTCACTATAACGTCGGTAGTGTTGTATGCATTTTTATTGACGACTTCCATGCTCTGGGCGTTTACAAATCCCTTATCGGTAAAGATAAAAGAAAAGGACATGTTGCAACTACCTTTGACGCTCTGGTTTCTAATAGTACCCTCAGCCAGTACCTACTGCCGCAAACCGGCTTACTTGTTAATTTTATCAACTAGCAAATCATTAGTCGTACAGCAGAGGCGCTCAAATTGGTACTCATTGGTTCAAACATTCGTCAACTCATTGTAAGGATGACGAAAAAAAAAAAATATTCTCCCAAGTTCGCTTTTTTTGTATTTCGTAAGTTCCAAATGAACTTTTCGGAGCAAATTCAAATAGAAAAATCGGACTTGGTCAACGCGAAGCGTCCACAACAGATAAACGGAATGGAAATAAAAGGTAAGTATCACTCACCATTAGTATCGTGAAAATTGTCGTAGAAATATCTGGCAACTTTGAAGTCAGATGAGCTCCGAAACGACCGACTCGCCGTCCAGACTCCCACGCACGTAACAATAATAGAAAGAGAAAAGAAAAATCTCGGGGTAGGAAAGAACCGTGTGCCCTCGTCTCCTCTAACTGTACTTCTTGTAGAGGTTAAATACAGCGGGAAACTCGCAGAATATGCCCATGTTACACAAGACTCGTTATTTTTTTTTTATCCGGACAATCCGGTGAACTTGTCACCTCGAGGTGCTGGACAAAAACTGAGTTAAGTACTCACTCCGTGCACGGACGGACAAACGACCAAGACTGAGCGAGGGAGACACGCGGACTCGTATTATATGTTTTAACGGCAGTGCGGGCTACTATAGTGATGCCCTCGTGCCGGTGTGTTCGACTGACGCTCCGTCGTATGGGTGCTCGTGTGGGTGAAGGAAGACACGCTTTGGGAAACGAAAGTAGGGAGAGAAGACGGACATTAGGAGGGGAACGCGGTAACCGGCTGTCGAGTTCCCTTTGTATTTATATTGTCATATACCTACTTATTGATAAGCACAATAACTTTGTGATTCTACGGCAGGATGATGCGGACGTTTTCCAAGATCGTCACAGGGTAATTTTGTTTTGCGTGTCGTTTGCGCATTGCCCATGTATTGTTTACATCGCTGTCGACGATATAATTTGTTCGGTGAAAAATCATTTGGAGATGGCTATTGGAGGTGCGTTTGGTGTTCCATTAAATGTTCTATTTACAGAGACGAATATTCAAAGTGATAAATACTAATTAAATAAAATTTAAATTGAGGACAAACTTGTACAGAAATATAATACAAAATTATTATTTCAACAAAAGCATTACAATAATCTGAAAAAAAATTTATTTACAGTTTACGATACAAAGTTATAATTTTAAGTACTTAAAAGTAAAAAAAAGTGCCTTTCTTGGGTGCGATTGTATTGTATAACAAATTACCTAATGTCACGAAAGGCATTCGACTAAGAATTTACCACCCAAACTTTGTCTTTCAAGTTTTTGGTTTATTTTATACATTCAGTTCTACGTACAGGTATACTATACCTTTGTAAGATGTTTATTAAGAATTATTACATCACATCTGATGTGACTGAATAAACTGCGAATAATAATAATTATTGGTATTTAAATCAGTTCTCAAAATATTTATCTTAAATTTATAGGAGCAAAATACCGTTTTATCTTGCATCCATAAATACGAGCGGATGCACAGGCGGATGTAACAGATTGTACAAAACAGATTTTTGGTCACTTGCAATATCGCGAATGTTATTAAAGTTTACAACTGTCTGGCTACTGAATTATTAAAAAATCCAAAAACCGCTCGGCAGTTGATTTACAATGTTTATGATGATTTGAAAAAAAAAAGTCTGAGATAAATTGTTGACCCACTTTTCGGCTGATAAGTTTTATTTTGTTTTTACAACATCCAGAGAACATCGAAGCCGTGTGATTATTTCTATAGTTCTGAATTTTCATATCAGTTAACGCCCAATTAATGCTCGAGCCGAGAACTACTAGCGTAAAACTTTACGAGAAGTCATTGGAAGTGCATCTTACACTCGCTGACACGGGGCATTGCTGTCTGTTGTGGTAAGTGGAACGTAACGTAATGAGCGCAAAAAGAATGGGACTGTTGGGTCGCGACCACAGCCTAGAGGTATATTCTATCGGAGACTTGCAACATGTGTACTTTAATGTATTACTTTACAAATTGCGGGGACTGTATACGAGGTGTTGCGGAAAAAAAGGCCCTGCTGAGATGTTGCCGAAGCACCACTGCCCCCTTCCCTTTTTTTTTCTTCTGTTCCTCTTTAAAGTGCAACGTGACGAGTGCAAAGTGGATGTACTATATCGATTAAGCGATGATTTTATCAGATCGTCGTCAGAAACGTGCGATTTTTAAGATTTCGGGTGGTCGAGCAACATTTACAACTTACATAATCGATTGATAAAGCTCGAGTATTTTGGAAGACCGAGCAGATTAGATAGTTACGTTATAGGCGTAAAAAAATTTAGTATGGGTGTAGGTGCATGTGCACCGTCTGAAAATAAAATTTATTATTAATCTAAAACTACAATTCGCCAATAAAGTGTACATTGATACTATCCAGTCTATTGTACAACTTTGGCTTTTCCGATTAATCACGACCTGACATATAAGTATTGTACAATAAATACTCTTAAAGTACAATTATGTTGTTGTTTGATTGGTATACGTGGAAATTCCCTCTCCAATTTATAGTAAACAATTGAATTTTTTCTAGAACCACATCAAATTTGATCTCAAACATAACAAAAAAAAAGAAAAAGAAAAAAAAATCACAATCAAAATGCATGCCCAAATATAGGCTCATTCCCAATATCAATTTATAAAAAATCTAAAAAAATTATAAAACTACAAGTTACAATTACTTATAAAAAGACTGTTAAACGGTGAACTGGCATTATAGGAGTTCTACATTACGTTACATCTTATTCTTGATAATGATAACGTTAACCAAACTATAATACACCAGTGGTTGGATGTATAATGAAATTTGTTAAAATTAACAAACAATTTTTTAGAAAATTCTGTTACATGCTCATCGCCTTTACAGAACGAGGATATCAAATTCGTACAGAAAAAGCGGAAAGATCGGGAAAGGAAAAACACAATCTCGGAAAAGGCAGACGTGATCTTTCGCACGGACATAACACGCTCACGAGCTTTCGACGTACAAAAGCGTAAAACCTCGAGCGTGGACCAAGAATAAGGCACAGTGCTATCGAGATGTACTTATTACTTTCTCTTTTGCTCTCTGTCTGTCCACTCTGGAAATTCACGATAACAACGGAGAGACTATAAGAGCCGAGCTTTATCTGGCGCGGCACCTCTTTCTCGGCACGTGCATTTTCGCATTTTTCCTCCGTCTATCGTCCGTCTGTCTGTCTGTTTGTCGGTCATCATCCACGCCGTTTTTGATTACTTCGCATGAGATGGGAAAAACCTGAAACCGATGATTACAAGATCAACGTTTCTGTGTCATCTCCTTTTTTTTCAAATATAATACCTCGTCTGCACCGCAAGTCGAGCTTCAATAATTCGAAGCTTGCCCCCGGAAGAGTTATATCTTCTTTAATAGTCGGACTTGACAGCAAGTACGAGCATTGCTGAAGTTTGTACAAAGTACTAGAAAGAAATGTAATTTTTTTTTTTCACGTTACGGAACAAAAAACCAAGAAAACCGATCTCTGTTACACAACGACGGGCACAATTTTCCCGACAGTCGTCTCGGAAATTTTCCTCGTTCCAGAATTTCGATTCAAATTAAATTTATCTTTGGATTTGAAAAATGCCCATCTTCGTTACTCAAGTGAACATTTACAACTAGTTTCGATCGCAACAAATTTATCGATGTTAATCACAGAAAATACTTTTTCTTCTAAAATAAACATGAATTTTTTCTGCCTCTATACCGTGTGTCAACACGTATCGAATCACATCTCGATCACGTCTCCGCGGCGTGACAACACGCGCGAGTCTGTTTACATTTGGCGCTGTCCTGTAAAAATCACAACCACCGAGCCGATATCAAAGTTGCGGAACTATTTTCAGACCGAAGCCGCAAAACAGTGATTCAAATGAAAAAGATCGAATCGTGACGTAACGCTGTACATTTTGCAATATTTTTGAGGAAAAAATTCTGCCTCTCCAACATAAAACATACACGCCACGTACTGTCCGAGTGCACGGCGTGTTATTTTTTTGCGCACGCCGATCTAGACGAGCGGGGCGGCCACGTGATTCAACATGAACTTCGCGACCCGCAAGAGTGGAGGAAGTTGCACGAGACTCTGTCGGTTTTTGTATCGTATACTTACACGTGTCCCGGAGCTTCTGTGGAGAATCCCTCGTGCGGACGAAGATGGAGAGAGAGAGAGTCTAATCGTTTTTATTTGTTGCAGACGCACGAGTTGCACGCGTGTTCCTCATGCTAATCGTGCCTTTTTGCCCGTAATTTAAAGGCAATCGGCCATTCAAAGTACTTACTCCAAGCGCATTTTGTACCAGGTTGGAGCCAAAAAACGAGTTTGGCTCAAAATGCAGTTGAAACAAGCAAGATAATTAGAAAATCTATACATGGCCACGCCGGGACTAACCTTGGACACGGGAGATTTACTTTGGAGGAGCAGCTGGAGATGCGCAACTGCAAATGTACCGCTGACAGTGGAAGCATCAGTTCTCGTTGCGAGCCGGCTTTGAGGGTGCATCTCTCAAAGTCTCGCGTGGCTTGTGTTTACTCTGTCAAGCGATGAACTACCGTGGCTTTTTTAATTACCAGAACACCAAAAAAGATATTTTTGTGGACCGTTGTCCAAATAAGTAATTTTTACAACCATCCCTATATGACTTGAGAAAATTCCTCGAGTTTGTAAAAAAACCACCGGTGCATCGTTGCGGTGTTTACTTTTGATTTAAACTGCGCAGAAAAAATGCAAAGACGCGACCGAAGCATCAAAGATATGGATGGTAAGTACGAGGAGTTGAAATATTAAATGAACTTGCATTGCGAACGATATGGAAAGCGTAAGTAGAAAAAAAAAAGGATCCAAGAGACGTGGCTCTGCGCCACCGACGTATAAGGTACTTGGAATAGAGATGGTAAGTATTAAGATTCAGCTGTCGTCGATTTTTTCGCAAGCCAGCGGTGCACGGGATGCATACAAAGGACGAGATTGAGTCCGCCTAAAAATACACAACGGGGGCTCTCCATTCCCCGCGACTCGCGTGCTGACAGCGGCTCTGCGTCGGTGTAATTAGCGTAACGTCAAGTGTTACGGTTCGTTGGTTTTCTTTCTTTTGGTTCGGGAGATGTTTCGAGTCTCCGATGTAAGATATCGACTTAACAATATGCATGTACTAGGGCCTTATTTTTTAAAGGTGAAGGATCCCGTAAATTTTTGCCGAAACTTAGACTTTGCAATCTTAAAGCTGTGTTTGTTTATCTTTTAAATTCGATGCACTGCTGATTTCATCAATTATTTCTTTGTACATTGCCATTGGATGAAAAAACGATAACGAATCGTACGATCCAGAGACGAAATAACGTCACATCTAATCGGAAAATCTGTCGAAAAATAAGGATCATTGTGTTTATTTTTTTTAATTATTAAAGACAATGTGCGTTTTATTTTGAAATTATTTCAATCTCCTTCGATAACAATCTTTTTTGATACAATTTTAATGTTACTAATTGAGCCCTTCCAACCAGAAAACTGAATGGAGAAATAATTTCTGTAATTGCTAGCAGTTTGAGATACGACTTATGTCATATAACCAAGCAGTAAGGAAGTAGGGACTTGGATTACAGTTTTTTTAGAGACTCTTCTGATTTTCAAACACCAGATAATTTTCAAGAAAAATGAGCTATATTTTGAGTTAAAACAAGTAAAGAAATATATTACGAAATCGCAAGTCATTAGATTCGATAACACTACTGCACTACACTACATTATAATGTGCTCACTGAAGTATTCAATTCTAGTTGTCGAAAGGCTGTCCAAAAAATTCCTGCCAATCTATTAGTATGCTACTTCCTCCAAGTCTTATTGTTACATAATCTTTTTTACAATTTATCTTTCATTATATATGCTATTTTGTTACTTTGACAAGTATGTTTTGGACTTGGCTTGTAAAATGTATGATGTGCGCTACTTTGCGACCTCATACAATTAAGAAATCGGAAAAATAAAAATAAAATTAAACGATTGACCAAAATTTTATTATTACGACAGTACAAGGAAGTACCAGAAGTGATTATTATAAGATTCGAATAGTCGGGTGAAATCAGAGGAACGACCACTAATTTTACACGCACAAAGACGGAAAAAAATAACAATGTATACTTCGTTGCAAGACTCCATTAAAATGTCGCAAAAGCAGCAAACGCTCTGATATTAATCCTAGTAGATACTTGAAATATTTTGGCCTAAGTCACTCCACAGAATTTTTAAAGCATAAGCCTAATCCATACGAGACCTCACGTATTGTAAGTACACATATAAAAGGGAAAAATACAAAGGAGTCACGTATATGGGACCAAGCCCCCTGTCTCTCTCTCTCTTTCTTTTTTCTCTTGCTGGAACACTCATATTAGTATAAGTATACAAAGAAGCACGTTCCGATCACGTGCTCAGCGCAAGGTCCCAGGCCACTCTCATCATACCCATGTATACTCCCCAGTATGCGAAGGCGGACACGCTTTTAACGCTTGTTACACATTGCGATATTTCAGACAATTTCTCGTGATTTCCCTCTCGATGCTTATTTCGGGTCTGATAGCATAATTTTCAGTCCAAAAGTCTTACACAGGTATAAAACGTAGTATTTCGGTTAATTAGGAAAAATTAGGTTCACACATAAAAACCTCGTAGGGTCATAAATTTTTCTCCCCTAGCATCAATTTGACCATTTTTCTTTTTCTTTTCTTCGGTATCTTAAAAACTTTTCGTGGGGCTCTCATACGTACGGGCTTATACTAGAAATCCACTTAAGCTCCAGAACATTTGCTCTTCTCTATACAAACGAGCTCAAATGGTTTAACAACCTCGTTTTCAGGTTACGTATATATAAATATGTACAGTGCTAGTGCGTCAAACTCTTTACTAATGGCATTATGCGTTTGTTACCACCAACAGAGCAGAGTAGGGACACTTGGACTTACAGAATTTGCAGAAAAATAGCCGATAAAGG
Organism: Copidosoma floridanum; assembly: GCF_000648655.2. The sequence goes on along the minus strand of NW_019379459.1, from coordinate 1,417,803 downwards.
ATGGGTTTCTAATTTTTTATGAAAATCGTAACAACTTTACTTTGCTTTTGAAAATGCAGGAAAGCAGCTTATTAACGAATTGTCTCGAGTGAAAATTTTTAAAAGTGATGCGGAACTCTTACAACTACTAAACAACTTGATGAATGAATTCCAAGATCGACCATATTTTAATACGGCTCATGTTCGCCGTTAGTACGATATGTAATAAGCTACAAAAACATCATCACCGAGAAACTCTACTTATTAATCTACAGACACTTTAGTTCTAGATCATTCTCCCCTGTGTGCTCTCATAAATTCGAGTTAATCCAGTGGTGTTCTCGTAGGCACATATGCCGTTCCAACGTACCTCTTATCATTGAATGGCGGGTCTCTAGTCTGCCTTTATTTTCCATCGATTCGTGCTGCAGTAGTATTTTCCATGAACAAAAATACCTTCCCATCACATCGAGGCGATTCAATCAGAGGGAAAAGATAAATTGGTTTCAGGGTTACACGAGATTCTTTTATTTCTCCCGTTCGTCGTTATTTTTGCGCGCAATAAGACTGCGTCGGCTTACATAATGTTCCGTTGAACTCTGATATAATTGAGACCAGCCACACAAAAAGATGAAAAGAGGATAAGGAGGCTTAAACAGATAAAATGGATTGGAAGAACTTACTTTGTGTTTATCATTGATTTTTTTTTTTTGTGTCCTTGTTCATGATTTCTTTTAGATTTTTATTTGTACGAGGATGAGACTGCATTGGTTATTGTTTTTCTCTCACAATTGTACAAAAAACAAATACGAGTTTGTACTATTTTTAACGGTAAGAAAGATTTCTTGCATAGTATTTTCCTTCGAGAAAAATTTTACGAATATCATGAATAACAAACCGAGTACATATGTTTTTATCGTTTTCAAATTTTTGAGCTGTTTTATTATATTGAGTTTTTATTGGCACGCTAGGATATTTTTACCTGGTTTTTACTAAATAAGAATTATAAAAACGTTACTAAATACATTTTTTTGTGCAAATAAGATATGAGGCTTGTGATTTGAATATAAATTTTAATTATTTTAATCTAGACAAGTTATAATATAAAAAATATAACTTAGAAAAAGACGTAATAAAATTCCCTAAAGTACAAGTAAAGATACAGTTAATTAAGGAAACCAACGGTTACCATCTTTAGTTCACCTGATCATTAGATGGAAATAAATCAGCCTTTAAACTACCTATACTCTTCTACATGCTGTGATACAACATATTCGAGAATGTAACAACACAATATATTTTAGCGCCAGTTATATCATACCCATTTATCGTAAGTACGCGTTCGCTGCTACTGAAACAAAAAAAAACGAAGCAGGAGTAATAATTGACTATGTACATAAACACTGCATGGAGAATATACAGATATTCGTTAGGCTCTTATGCCCCTTTCTATGCCATGTTCTGTGTACATTTAGTTAAAATGGTAAAAGCCATAAAAAAATCAGACTCAAATTGTCTTTTTCATAATTACTCTTAATTGATTTAAAAAAATCTAATTGCACATCTTAAAATTAAAAATTTTTAAATTTTATAGAATCAAGATATTTAAATTAATCAAAAATATGAATACATTCTTCATCAAATCCTAAATTTTTATTGTATTATATAATTCAATTTGTTTTTCTTATAATTACTGTCCATCCGTGTGGATTGAACGATAACGCTGGGATGCGTTTGCAGTCCAGCAGTATTAATTCAAATTCCAATTTTTGTTGCATCACTACATGTGCATCATCTCACAGTCAGTAAAAGGACGCAAAGCCTATATATACATACGTAATAATAGATCAAATAAATGATGTTTTTAAATTTTATCTTAAAAGCACGTTGCCCATCAGTTATCTATTTGTTAAAAAAAAAATCTAATCATCTTTAACTATTGTAATTTTTGAATAAAAAAAATTATATTTCACATACCAGGTACAATTATGTAGAAAGTAATAAACTAATCATATGGTAAGCTTTATTGATGTCATGGTTGTTATTCATCAACTCTAGGTTTTTATTTTTATTTTAGAAAAGAGTTTAATTATAGATGGAAAAACGACGTATCTAGTAATTTGTGTCATTCAAAACACGCAAAGTATAGCAGACATACTGCTTATTATCAATTTCAGTTTAAATGACTCGGAACTATAATAAGCAGGCAGTTTCTGATAAACAGTCTGCATGTTCCTTCAATTCTTTTAGATAAATTTTTTCAAACACAACACATTACTTTCCGTTATCGTCGTAATGTCGCCTGTGCTATATCGGACGATCCTAATCGATCGATAATGTGATCTAATTTTTTTTCGAAGTGTCCAAATGAGAGTTGTTTTGACGGGAGCTTGTAACGAAATTTATCTTGCCATCATTTTAGAATATTTTACTATAATAGTATTTCTAAAAAAAGAGCTTTATCATTCAAGGTTTATCACGTGTCTTCATACATCAATTCGATTAGATTTTTTCACTTAGATTAACCTTCAAAGTATTGCGTATTTCTTTTTTCACTTTTTTGCTCATTTCTCTTTCTCTCGTCTTTCTTACATTTTGTTTTTAATGTAAAAATTAGAAGTAAAATAGTATCTGATCAACATGTTTATGAATGAATAGACTTTTTTACTACGTTAATTTATGATTCAAAGTATAGATTTCGATAAGTCTTGTCTTGTGTGTCACAAATTAATAGCAATTTAATCTCATTGACACACTTTGCCCACTTACAATGATAATATAGTCGTATATACATCGGATCTAAAAAATATTATAGGTTCACGTGAGAGTTTCTTCTTATTGTATGAAATGAAATGTTGACGATTAGGAGTATGGATTGAAGATCAGATAAATTACTGAGCAATGTTCGATTATTTCCTCATTAACAGTCTCGGAAATCACAAGTGATAACAGCAAAACTGTACAGTTATGTATGCGATCATTGTCACCGTCGAAGCTGTGCGGAGAAATGTAGCTCTGCAAATTTCTAGTAGTTTGAGAAATATTGCTGACATTTATAAAATTGTATGATGGTGTGTCAATTCATCTGTGTTTCTCAACTATAAAACTCTGTGCAATTTACGAATAAAGGTCCTTAAAGGTCTTACAGTAAAGTTATTTATTAATTTTGGGTTGAATACTACCTTTTTTTACCGAGATAAATTTTTTTTTTTTTTTTTACTATATAATAATCCTACAAGTCCTTAAAGGTTACAGCTATGCACCATTACGTTGTATATTGAATTGTTATTCACACTTCACCTGAAGTATGAACTGATTTATCAAACTAATTGTAATTAAGCCGGAGTTAAATTATAAAATAAATCAAATAGACAATAAAGAGTAATTTTTTTTTCGTATTTCATTTTATAAAATGCATCAGAAAACTGGTGATAATGTATAGCTAATATGAAGTTCAAAATTAATGCCTAATTTAATCAAAACTTATTTATATTCAATCAATGAAATTAAATGAAATTCAAAATAATCAAAGCAATTATTTTCATACTGCGTGAAATAACAATACGTATTCTTTCATGACATTCGTTCGTAAAGTCATAAGTACACCCATATCGTTGTTGGCAACGTCAAAATAAATAAATAAAAGACCACATCAACTATAAGTAACTTGAAAGGATCCGAGATCCGTCATTTTCGACTCAATTCTTTGAAACCTTCTTCAAGATCCATTAAGTGTCATTACCCCGAGACGGACAGAACCACGATTCCTTCCCATGTATACGTGTATTTATCAGAACACGAACAAAAAATAACTCCGCCAGTGCGGTCAATAAAAATCCATCCCACCGGTCGTGCAGAGGTAGCGATGCACGTAATGCAATTGAAGGCAGACAACACGTGTTTTTGCACTACCGTAGCTTCCCAGACTCTCGCACGCACTTACTATTTTCTTCTTCGTATCGTCTGTCGTAAAAGGCAAAACGTGTGCAAGTCGTGTGGTATACAGTGCAGTCGTCGATGGTATAGGGTTTGCAATTTTTGTCGCCACCGACAACCTGTCTCTGATACGTACATGTGGACTCGTACACTCGTGGAAGATATCTATCGTCGCTCGAGATATTCAATTGCCAGATTATATTTACGATATCGGTATTTTACACTGAATCGTAAATTTTGCTTCAACACGTGGCGAATAAAAAACATCGTCACCCATAATTATGCAATGCAGGCCAGTTTTGTAGTCCTCCACCCCTGCACACACATATATCTTTCAAAAGCTCCATCTTAAGCCTTTAGCTGCAGTGTAATGTATCGTCGCGTGTTTGCGTGTGGTGATGCGTCGACAACTGCTCGGCAGGTCGACGTACGACAAGCCAACTCTTAGCGGCCCTGAAATACCCACGACTATTTTTTGTCGCGTCCCCTTTCCTCTTTTTGTTGCGCTCTTTTCTTCTCGTTCGCGATTTTCTCGACTTGACAAACAATATACACTACACGGAGCACCACGAGCCAGGCACGTGATATCGTTAGTTGAAACGTCACGTTTGGGAGGAAACTTTGGTTATTTATGATACAAAAGGCTTCCTAATGTAGCTCCGGTCGAAAAAAAACGTTACGATACCGCGAGCGTGTTGCCGATTTTTGGAGCAAACTTTGTTGATAACTGGATCTCTGATTCGCGATGTTGGAGGAAGAGAAATGGAGAGAAAAATAACAACTTGCATCTGAAATAAAAATGTCGTGTGGCAAATCTGTTCGAGCGCGTGTAAACATATATATGTATACGTGCAGGTTTAAATTGTTTTGTGCGATTCTTGACTTTTCAGGATCTTATTTTGGAACAGTATGTTGTCAAGTACTGTTACGTAATAGCATCTAGGACATGTACAATGTCAGACGAGTGTAGATGCAGCGGACTTTTATTATTGCTGTCTTTGGAAAAAAAGCCGTTGAGATGATTATGCATGCTTGCCCGACTAGATTGACTTTGTAATTTTCAAAGTGCTGTCAAGTATTTATCAAATGAGATTTCTTTTTTTCCATCAATAATAAAAATGAGCTCAACCTCAATGATTCCATCGACGAGTGATTGTAAGTTAATTACATGCATCGTTGAGCAATAAAAAATTTGCATAGCTTTTTTTTTAATCCAATAAAAACCTGTACTGAATACAGCGGTGGATTACGTTAGTGTAGTGTATTCTGTATCTCAAGTACTTGATCATCCCAGACGTAAATATTGTCTAAGGAAAGAGTGACACGTCAGGGCTGAAACAGTAATCGATCGAAAGTAATCAGTGTTTTTTATCTTGTTCGAGAAGTGCATCTATAATTCTTTCATTACACTTTGCTTTTGTATAGAAATATACTCATAAGGGTACTTCAATATTCATTAGATATTTCTGTACGGGCTAAAAATATTAAATAATTTGACATAAGTAAAAACTTTAATGTTTCTATTGTTTTTAAAAATATAAAATTAAAATAAACGTAAGGACTCGATTTTTAAATAATCTACTTGGATATCAGATATTGCTCAAACATTGAAAATTGCGCTGTATCTGCGCTTATTGGAGAAAAAATTCAACTTCAATCAACTTCATCGTGCGATATAATTCAATAAAAACGTGTACATTTATACAAGAAAATCTTAATTTCGTCAGCTCAATCTTATTTCTTGAAGACAGTTGTGCCCGGATCAAGTGTTGAATGACAAAGTAATACGGTACTGAAGTGTATAGATGAGCGAACATGTGCAGAATTAAGAGCCAGTTATAAAAAAGGCTCCAACTACCTGTGTATGTTATCAATGACAGGCATCGTTCTCGGAGCCACGTGCCACACGTATAATTTTGTTGGCATGTACCTGTACAGTTGAAGCTTTTTTTTCGAGGAAGCAAGCAATACTTTGCCATGCACAATTACAAATTATTATGCCGAAGTCTTGGCCACAATCTTCGTACTTAAAATTATTAGATGGCTAAATGAAAGGTATATTAGTTAACTTGGTAGAAATTATCAATTTTGAGACTGATTTGTTCTTTTTTTTCAGTGTTGAAAAAAATTTCCAAATTCCACCTTTAATGAAGAAATCGTATAATGCAGAGATGTAGAAGCTAAATTCTTGATCTTTCATCTTGTTCAATAAATGTGTAAGCTGAATGATAAATAAATAAATAAATAAGCTGAGTAGGTGATGAAATTAACTATTTTATCACTGGATCAACCACGAATGTCTTACAAAACTAGAGCATCAAATCAATTGACTTTAAAATCAGTGCATTGATTAACTTTACTTGCATATCCAATGATAAATCAGTAATCGGCGTTGTCCTTTTGATAAAAATTAGATAAGTAATAACATTGGATTTTTCATGTATCACACAATTGAAAAAAATGTTTGTATTTCATAAAAAATTAACAGAGTTTGTAAACTGAAAAACAAATTTATCAGTCAGAAAAATATACTCGAAGGGAGCGGGTTCTGAAATCAACTAGAACCAATTTTTAAATAACTATAAGAAAAGTTTGGATTGGATATTTTTAAATACAAAGCAAGTGATAAAACAGTGGGAAATTAGTTTAACTAAAAATTTTTATGTTTATGTTATTCTTAAGTATATTACTATAAATATGGAATGTTTGATAGCCGATATAGATCAGTTAGTGAAGTATATGTAACCACATTAATGTTTGGTTTAAGTCGTACGATGTGTTTCTAAAATGTAAGTAAAAAGATCGATAAAATCCTCAGTTGAACTACATTATTTTAAAAAATCCATAGATCTTGAAGAAACGTACTATAGCATTTAACTATATCGTTTAAATACCATTTACAAAATTTTTTTTAACTAAGCAGTTAACAGACCCGCATGAAACTCTAATGATTATGAATTAAGGTACGAAATAAAAACAAATTGATGTAATCTGTTTCTATAAATATTTTTAATTTTCACTTTTTGAAAGCAAAACCACAAAATTTGTTAATACGTAAGTGACTTAACGATGTAATAATATAATACGAGGTATAAATTGGCGATGAAATCCTAATAGTTATTTTTCTATTTCTTGCATCCATGCAAAACAATACTAATGATCGTACAGTATTACATAACTCTATATATGTATATATATATATATATATCTACAAATTTCTTACCAATTATTACTTTGTTATATTATCGCATATATTAATCATCTTCAATTTATGTCTGCGTTTACTGCAACATTCTTGCGCTTGTAACAATAACGTCACTTTTATCTCATCGCAATTCTCTTATTCATACTCTTGTACATATTCTCAACTTGTCATTTTACTCTTATATCGAAATAAATATGATGTATCGATGTTCGAGTAACTGTAAATGAATTTTTCTCATCAACCATCTTTTTTACCTTTTCTCTCTGTTCTTTCAATAACTTCGCCTTTCTTGCACGGCATCACTCGCGCATTCATTCGTTTTTACGGATAAAAATGAAATAACAAGTATGAATGTTTTGTTTTATTTTTTTATTGATCCATTTGTTTATTTATACATACATATGTACTTTATATTAAAGCATCGCTCAATTTTTCCCGCAACTAATTATCCATGCCTAGCGATTTTTGCTTTTCGCCTTGCTGGATACTCTTACGTCTTACGTGCGAAATAAATATTTTATACAGGCTTTTGGGACTAATCATTCATGCGATATGCCACACATATTACACTATTTGCATTCAGCGAAGGAAAACTTGGTCGATCAATTAGAAAATTAGATTCACACATTTTTTCGTTATAATACACATTAAAGAAAGTTTCACTTTTCTATACACAATTGAACAAAGATAATGTGCATGATTTGTTTCTTATATATTTTTTTGTGTTTTATACTTATTCTAAAATCATAGTTGTGAGTTAGATAAAATTACCAACAAAATTTATGATTTCTCCACGGGAACAACAAATGCGTCGTTCTACGTCATGAGCTTTTTAGAGCGATATTTTGAACTGAAGAGTCCAATAATTTTTTTTTACAAGTCACCCAAGCTCTTGACGTAGATTGCAATAAAAAATTTCCTTAAAAAAAGAAATAAAATATAATTTTGACATAAATAAAACAAAAAGAAAATAATGAGAAATTCTGAACATAAGTTTTGTCGAGTTTTTGCATGCACACGCAAGCATATAGATCATCGCACAGTCTGAGTTTGTTAAAAAAATTTGCGGTGTATATATGGCACTCAAATGGCTGGCTAGCTGAGGAAGCCTGTAGCCAAGCAGAAATACGTTTTTTTTTTTTTTTTTCCAATCCTCACGAAGCGTTTGCGTGCATCGAAATCAAAGTTAAATCCTGTGTTATCGAGTTTCCACGACACCAGAGACTCAAGCGCACGTGTTTTCTCTTAGATGCCCCATCCCCATTGCGAGTGCGGTAAATATGTATTTTTTTTATTTTGTATCGTCACTTTTTATTCAAAGTGTAGGTATCGTTGGTCTGTTTATTACATTTTTTTTTACTCTTGAAGTTTCGTTCGATCGGCTGTACAGTAAAAAATAAAATAAAACATTAGAAATCGATGGATGCGCTGCGCGGGAAAGCAAATGACTGTATTATTATTTGTTTTTTGTAAACCGTTCACAACAACGTAACTTGTAGGATGCAAAAAAAATTTTTCTCGTAAGTGGCTGCTATCATGTCGAGGTGCTTGTGAAAAATTTCTAATAAAAAGATTTTTTGATTTTCCTCCACAGACAATCTTAAAAAAAATAATTTCGAACTTCGTTGCAATACAATTGCTTACTGTTTTTCTCCAGTCAAACAAAGACAATGATCTCGTTTTCTTATTCACAGGTTCTTCGGGAAAACGATTAGTGAGAAAAATAAGTGTGATCATGAAAATAGTAATTTAAACTCTAAAAGCACGATAAAAATTTAAAACTGACTATTTGCATGACTACGGCGTTTGTCCAGCAACATGTGAAAAGGCTTCTTTTCTATTATTTAAGGCACTACAAGATTTATAGTTTTAGTTTGTTCACGTGCTCTCGCGCTGTGTGTGTGGGCATCGGTTTTCAATGTACTACATAAGTAAACAATAGATAGGCGATATCTTTTATTTTGAAATAGATGTTTTTGTTTGTGTTGCAAACCATATTTTCATCGTGTGTCATTTACGATTTCAATCAATGTTATAATGTTGTAATAGCACCAATATATTGTTCTATAAACAATAATGGCTCGATTTAATGTTATCTATGGTGATGTGACAAATGTATATACAAAGAAATAAAATAAAACGCAACCATAAAATTTTTCTCGATAAATAAAGTTATTGTATTTGCAATAATCATTAAATATATAATTTTACATTTTCATTCACTTTTATCATTTTAAATCCGTTTAACAATTAATTTGGAAGTGAGTTATATTACAAGTAAGAAAGAAGATAAATTATATCATTTCAAAGTAAAAGATGCTGCCATCTACAAGGAGCTGTAGTAACTCGAGTCAAGTTATCGTTTCGCTGCTTTTAACAGTAGACGATAAAACGCTCGATCCGCGAACTATTTTATTATCTGTTAATAAGTATTGTCCACGTTGATCGATATAAATACAAAAATTCGCGTATCGTCTCGTTATCCTAAGGCACACACGCTTCTACGAAGGAAAAATTTCACGAAAAGCCCTAAAGGCACCTCCAGCGCTTCACTTTTTTCTTCACAAAAACTTGATCCGAGTGTGTACGCATTTGACATTGAATCAACGAGCATTATACCATTATACAGTTACGGCTTTATCGTTAAAAAAAAAAAATCTATTTTCAAACGTCAAGTCTTCTTCGCTTGAAATCCTATTTATTTTATTTTATTTCGTATACAAACGCACAGCTGCAGCTTACGTCGACATGACAATCTTTTGTAGCTAGATATATAGTTTTCCGACTTTATTGTTTTGCCTCGAATATCATATAAATATGTATATTTTTATGTATGTATATGTATGGTTGTAAATTTTCGATAGCTTCTTATCCGATGTAGCTTTTTTTCGTTATACTTAAATACACATTTCTTAACACGACATCACTTTTTTTTTTTTTTTCAATTTTTCGCTCTTGAAAGCCATTTTTCTATTGTATCACCATTTCCTTTTTCACGTAAACCATTCGCTCTCACACGTATCCAATATCATCAATTATGTACTTAGCAATTTCTTCGACTCATCAATTACACCCGATTCTTACACAGATTTATTTTTTAGTTTATTCGCCTCAAGTGGCAGTCTTTTTTTTTATAAATAATCTTCACAATACTGTTTGTAATACGATATTCTATACGCGTGCTCTTTTTTTGATAGACTTTTAAAAAAAATTTGTTCATCCCTTCTTTTTGTTTATTACAATAATCATACAACGGGTAAACACTACTCGTGATTTTTTGTAACTACAGAAGAGATTGCATTACACACACACATACGTATAAAGTTATACACAAAATGTGGGAGAAACATTATGTAGAATACAATTCTCTCCGACACTTTTTTTTTTTCTTTTTTTTTTTAATTTTCCTACATTTTTTGCTATAATCAGTCGCCGCGAATGCATCGAAACAAATCAAATCTCTCCTCTCCACTTCTCTCTTGTATTTAAATATCTCCTCGATCTCGATCGCAGTGCATTTTTATGACTCTCTTGTTCTCCCAATTAATTACATGATACAACTACAGTGACTCGTATCGTATACTCGTATGAAAAAAAAAAAGAAAAAAAAATAATACAGTCGTCAATGAACGGTGAGAAAAAAAACTCGCATCGCCCAATCGTCCAATTCTTCTTTCGACTCTATGATCGTGAATCGTCGTATTAGTGTGAAAAAAGAAAAAAAAACTACGACAACCATTCACGCTCACACACGACTACATTGAAAACTCTACGTATATATCTACGCGTTAGCCCGACACAGTGTACATATATAAAGTATTGTTTAATCTTAAAGACTCTCGGACGCGTTCTCTCGAGAAATGAAAAAAAAAAAGAAAAAAAGAACGCTTCTTAGAAAGAGATATGCACAGTCGAGTGAAAATGTACATTGTGTTTCTCGCGAATCCTCGCCCACTACAACAATATATATATATATACGAACGATCTACGTACAACGCTTACTTGCTAAAAGAGAAAAGGAAAAACTATTACACGTTAAAAACTGTACAGACAATGCATACGGATGCGTAGAGTTTTGTTCGACAACCCGAGCCCGGTTCGCCTGCGCACTAGCACGCACTTGCGCACCAGTGGCATATCATCGGGCCGGCTTCCAGGGGCCCTGGTTACTGCTCTCCCGATGCTAGGCGTCCATGTGCCGGTACTTGTGGGCCGACATCTGGGCCAAGCCCAGCACCGCGTACTTGCACTGCAGGCAGTGGTAATGGGTCTGTTTGCCCGAGTGCTGGCACTGAACGGCCCCGCACGGCTGGCTGGGCGTGAACTTTTGAAAGCCAGCCGCGGCTATGCTGTCCTGCTTGGCGTGCTGGCGCCTGTGGGCCACCACCTTGTTCGTGTCCGTGCAGACAAAGTCGCACTTCAAGCAATGAAAGTGCGAGGCCTTGTTCTGCATCGAGCCCAGGGACGAGGTGTACGCGCACTGGCCCCGGCCGCATGGCACGTTGGCCCGGTACTGCTGAAAGTCCCCGCCCATGAGGGTGTCGAGGCGCTCGTGCCTCGCCGTGTGCTGGACGAAGCGCGTCTTGTCGCAGAACGAGTAGCCGCAGTCCTGGCGCATGCAGTGGAAGTGGGTCTGGTGCTCCCGGTAGCCGCAGTGCGTGTACCGGCAGTCCTCGTTGAACCGGAACCTTATGTACCCCTCGGGCACCGGCTCGTCCTTGAGCATGCGCATCGAGTGGTGGAGCCGTTGCTTCTTCGCTTCGGGCGAGTTGGCGTCGGGCGGCGACAGCGAGCGCTTCGTGAGGTTCAAGTTGGCAGCCAACGACGCGAGGGGGTTCTCGTCGCCCCGGCCGGGTGGCAAAAAGTTCCCGGGAGGCAGGCCCGGGGCGAACATCAGTCCCGGGGCCCCGGCGTACATGGCGCCGCCGTGTTGCAGGAAGGGCGGCAGCGCTTGGTTCATCAGAGCTATCTGTTGGTTCATGGCCGCCATGACCGCCGGGCTGGGGAAGTGGAAGCCGTGGCCGAGGTCGAGCTCGAAGGCCCCTGGGGGCTGCTGCTGCTGCTGCTGGACGCTCGGGCCCGTCACCACCTGGATCATCTGTTGCTGTAGCTGTTGCTGGCCGTTCTCGTGGCCGTCCAGTCCAGGGATGGCGTTGATCTCCTGCACGTCTGGCTGCTCGCGCTTGATCTCGCGCTTGATGCTCAATTGGGAGGTCTGGCCGGTGGATTGGCCGTGGGTGAGGGACGGCTCGACCTTCGGCATGGCCTGTTGTTGCTGGATCTGGCGTTGCATCTGGCTCTGGAAGTTTTGGATGTTTTGGGCCATAAAGTCGTGCTTCTGGGCCTGCTGGGACAGTTGGGCGAGGTACTCGTGCTGCGTCAGCTGGGCGAGCTGTTGTTGCTGGTGGTTCGTGGGCGACGGCTGGCGCGGTCGTTGCTGCGGGGGTGGTGCTTGCTGGAGCTCGTGGGGCTGGAGCTGCTGTTGGCTGAGTATGGCGCCGGTCGAGTGCTTGGCTATGTGGGCGACGAGCTTGTCGACCTCCGAGAACGCCTGGTTGCAGGCGTTGCAGTGGTAGTGGTTTTTGCGCTTGAGCTTGCAGAACGGACGGCTGCAGCTCTGCTCGGGCCCGTACAGGGTGTGGGGCGACGACGCCAGGCTCGGGGATGCGATCGTGCTCGTGGACACCGACGGCAGGATTGGTTCTGCAATTTTCAGCGAGTTTTTGGACTGAGTCGAGTGGTTGTTTTTTTTTTTTTTTGTTTTTTTTTTTTTTTTTTTTTTTTGTGTGTTTTCCTTACAAAATAGAATTTTTTTTGTTTACGGCCGAGAGGTTAGTGGGTGCGGGATTAGTGGCGTGATACTGTTAGTGGAAATTTGTCTGATCGTTTCCACGAATCGTTGTTAATGTTGTGGAATAATTCGATTGAATTTGTCTTACTGTACGTGTTTATGGAATTATCAGCAATTTTTATTAGTGTTATGGCATGCAGATGCGTTTATTTTATGTCAATCTACTTTTCACACTTCAAATACGATGGATCGAACATGAAAATTTGTTTGTTAAAAAACAAAAAAACAAAAAAGTAAAAGTAAAAAATGTTCCAAAAGATACAAATCGTAGGAGGAAGAAAAAAAAAAAAAAAAAAAAAAAAAAAAAAAAAAAAAAAGAGAGAAGAAAAAAAAAAAAAAAAAAAAAAAAAAAGATCAATCAATGAAGAGAGTCAAAGAGGAGACGAAGGATCAGAGATAGAAGTAAAACGAACCTTGGTGCACGGAAGCTCGCATGGATAGTATGGCACCCGGTAGCGCGGGTTCGCTCGGCGGTCCGCTGACCGGATAATAGGTGCCAGCCGCCCTCACCACTACAGCAACAATCAACCAAAAAAAACGACCGACACTTCAATTTCACCTTCCCAATTTCTATTACTCGTTTACGCCATTACACACACACACTCTCTCTCTCTCTCTCTCTCTCTTTCTTGGTGCTCCAACTCTCAATAAAAGTGCCAAAAATATCATGTGCGTGCAAATTTCTCTCAATTTTCATTTGAAATTAAAAAAAAAAAGAAGAAAAAAAATTCAACTCTAAATCAATCATGGTGAATGAAAAAAAGTGCCTCTCTAACTACGTGCAAATCGCATGCGTGTATTTCGATCGCAGGTGTACCATACCGGTGACAAAAAAGATCATCGGTATAGAGTACAGGAACTGCAACCGCAACATCTTATTTCCTCGACAAACAAAACCAAACGACAAAAACAATCTCACTCAAACACTTGTGACAAATCGTCAATGATGGTAGAGGTGAAAAAAAGAAGGAAATCGACTAACCCGTGGTCTTGTTGCACCCGTCGACAGCAGCGATCTCGATCTCCTTTTGCTCCTTGTCGTCCATGATCGACTCGGCGAGCTTGTCGATGAGCTCGGCCGGGTTCTTCACCTGTATCCTCGGCTTCGCGTCTTGCGCGACGAACGCCGCCGGTGGTGGTGGCTCCTCGTGCCGGCCGGTCGCGGCGGCCTCCTCGTGCTGCTTGTCGTGCAGCGCCATCGTCGAGTAGCGCACGAACGAGTAGCCACAGCCGGGCCTCGTGCAGTGGTAATGCCGGTTCGTCCGGTTGCTGTGGCAGCCGGCCAGCCGGCAATCTATCGTCCGGTCGAAGAACGCGAAGCCCGGCGGTATGTCCAGGTTGTCGTGGAAGTCCTTGCTGTGCATGAGCAACTGCTCCGGCCGGTCCGTCGAGAAGTGGCAGCGCGGCTGGGAGCAGTGGTGGTGCCTCGTCGAGCGCAGCGTGCACGAGAAATCCGGACAGGCATCTGCCGACCAAATGTTAAAAGCATTGTCAAAACCACGCAAAAAAAGTGCAAACAGAGAGAGAGAGAGCGGGTCTTTTTACTATACCTTGGTTGTAGGTGGAGAAGCCGACCGGGTCGCTGGTCGGAGACAGACTGCCCTCCCGGTCGTCGAGCCCGGCCGAGCCGATCGCCACGAGGCTCGTCGAGGCCATGGCGCTGCTCGGCGTCGGCTTCGGCAGCTTGAAGCTCGTAAATATCGCCTGGGGCGTGTCCTGGGTGTGGTGCCCGGTTGCATCCCCAGCTCCGCCGCTCCAGATCTCGATGACCCGGTTCTTGGGTGGGCGACCGCGCTTCCGCCTGAACATCGCGTCTATGTTGGTCAGGTGGGTGAGCGTCACGTCCGAGGACAGGGGATGCGAGGCGCCCGACAGGTTCAACCGGCGACTGTACTCGTGGATCTTGTAGTGCTGGAGCCGCCGGAACGGCTTGTCCGTGGCGAGTATAACCTCCCGGCAGTTGTCCCAGTTGCAGTGGTAGTGCTTCTCCTTGTCCGCGTAAGGACAGCCGCTCGTCTCGTCGCAGCAGCCCTCCTCGAAGAAGGCGTCGGTTATGCGCTCTTGGGTCTCGTGCTCGCGCAAGTGCTCGCGCACCTCCCGCGGGTCCCGCAGCGTCGCCCCGCAACGGTCCAGCGCGCAGTGGTAGTGCTCCTTGCCCAGACCGCAGCCGCACTCCTGACTCGCGGGCATCAGGTACGCTAAACAATGTATCTTCGTCATTGCCACGTTCGTTCGATAATGTGGATAAAGGGAGGTCTTTGTGTATATATACTCACCCAGTTCGGTGGTGGTGAGCTGGTGGTTGTCCCCGAGGCTGGTGGAGCCGGAGCCACCTGCAACCGGGGTGGTGGTGAGGGCACCGGATAAGGTGGTGGTGGCCGTGAGGTCCATGGCCAGGTCGCTGGCGCTTTGGAAGGAGTCGTCCATGGAGTAGTAGGAGGGCGAGCCGCGACCCTCGTTGGAACTCTCGCCGTTGAGGCTGAGCGCCAGGCCTTGCGAGCCGAGGTCGTCCGTTGGTGGCCAAGAGCCCGGTCCGCCCCGCATGCCCGGAGCAAGGCTAGGCCCGTTGTGCCCGCCTATCTGCTTGTACTTGCGGTAGGCGATCTCCGAGTCGTTGCGCTCGTGCTTGCGCTTGTGCGAGAACAGCTGCCCCGACGAGTGGAGGACGTAGCTACATTGCGGCCTGATGCAGTGGATGTGGTTGCACACCCGGGAGAAACGGCACTGCTCGAACGGACACGCCTCCGACTTCATGAACTTTTTGAAGCCGTCCCGCGACAGCTGCTCGTCCTTTATGTGGTACGACTTGTGCTTGTCTGTAAAATACATACATAGGTTTGACGTCGTGGACACGTAGAAAAAAAAAAAAAAAACATAAAGAAAAAGTAACTCTTACCCATGTCGGCCTTGTTCTTGAAGGTGTAGCGACAGTTGGTCCGCCTGCAGTGGAAGTGCGTGGTCCTCTGGCCGGTGAAGGGGCAGTGGTCGGTGGCGCAGTTCTCGGTGGCGCGGAACCTCTGAAAGCCCTCCTGTATGATGGCCGAGTCCTTTCTGTGGTAATTGGCGTGCATTTGCACGTCCGAGGTCGATATGTACACCTTGTCGCAGTTGTCGTGTATGCAGTGGTAATGGGTCTGTTTGCGATTGTGGGGGCACTGCCGGCCGGGGTAGCGATCCGAGCAGTCGTCGGTGGGTGAGTAGCGCATGAAGCCGTGCAGTAGCGACTCGTCGCGTTTCTTGTGCCACTTGAAGTGCCGGATCATCTCCTCCTTCTTCACGAACACCCGGCCGCTGCAGTCGAGGCAGTGGAAGTGCTCCCGGCACCCGAGGTCCTTGCAGTACGAGCTGCCGCACTCCTGGCCGCTGCTGTAGCGCCGCACGTAGCGCGAGTAGTCGATCACCGGCTGAGGCGTGCTGGCAGATCCTGGCGAGTTCTTGTTAGCGCCTCCACCCCCAGCGGCTGAACTTAGGGCTTCCGCTGACACCGGTGACATGCTCTGGCGCAGTAGGGCTGCTTTCCGGGACAGAAAAAAAAAAGGTCATTTAGTTTGCTTATTTCTTTTTGCTTCGTCGCTCGTGGGTGTGCAAAGAGATTGACAAGTGCCTAATTTGTCAGCAATTTCATGACGTAGCGTTTATTGAACAACGAGTCGACGCGGCAGATTGAAAAAAAAAAAAATTATTTTTCCAAGTTCCCCAGCTTTATTTCTTATCCCATTCGCACCAAAGAAACCTGCCCAGCTCAGCGAAAACGGGGGAATCACATTTCACGGAACGAAACGGCACAACCAACTTTGCATCAGAATTTCTTTTCACATCGGCGCGATGATTACGTAATTTTTTTTGTTTTTTTTTTTCTCTTTGTTTTCCGTTTGTCGGGCACCTCCTTTTCGACGTAAAGGTTTGGGCACTACAGTCAGCGAAAACAAGCCGATATTGAAGTTTCATTGTGGCCTTTCGCTCAAACTTCACCGCTAACTGGAAAGCGCGGGTTCGTTCAACTTTCGAATAACATAATAAGCGAGCTCATCACTTTCGAATCGGCGTTTGAAAAACAAGTGCACCAACCGGGCCTGAAATTTATACGCCCACCGTATACGAATGGAATTTCCGTTTGTGGGCGCATATTTTGCGCTGTACAAGATGGAACGAAGGAGACAAGAAAAGTGGTGGGAGATGAACGCTCGGATGCGAGGGCATATTATCAGGATTCCCGAAAAGAACGAAACTAGAAAAAGACGAGCTGGAGCGGGAGGGAGGAAAAAGCTAATAGGATTTATAATATTTCTCTGAAGGATACGCGAAAGTCGAAAAATTAACGACTAGGGAGCGTATAGCCGTGTGAGTGTGTGTGGCAGTGCAGCGGCAAAAACGCGAAATGTCACTCAAACGGAGCGCCCCGAAATTGCTAATTACAAGGCTGCCGTGGTTGGCGGGTGCAAAAAAATTTAGCGATTTAATCTGTCTCGGAAATATTTCGGGCCATAAATCCGAGGGAGAAGAAAAGGAGGCGCACACAATATATATATACGGCCAAGACCTTCGGGAATTCATTACGTGTAGCTGTCCGTACGTGTGTATACATATACATGTGGCCCATAAAGATTTCTTCGGGCTTTCAAGGTTTCCACAAAAATTCATGCCCTCCTAACCCACGAATGAATCATTTAAAATAACTCGAGCGTTTTGGGACTGATGTGTGTGCGAAGTTACTACTTTTTCACTCATACGATTATCAGGATGACGAGCCGGATGGAATAATAATAAGGAATACCTACACACTAGCCCATCTGATCTAATTAAAATTGCAAACGACAAAAAAAAAGTTTATAGTTCTATACGTGCACCACGTGGTAAAGGCAAGCTCGTAAAAGCTCTCACCACGCAAACACGCGGTCTCACTGTGTACGATGTCGTGTGTATACCTTGGGCTTGCACGCGTAGGGCCGATCGATATGCCCGATTGCAGTATACGTGCAACGTGTCTGTACGTGTGCTTAATAAACAGTATCGCGAGATTATAGAGAGAGGAGGAAGGGAAAGCGCCATGCAGCGAAAGAGCGAGATCGGCGCTATTGATAAGAAAAAATCGCGAGGATACGTATTCATAATACGCACCGTGTGTGTGTGTGTGTGCTTGCGCGCGGCATTGTTTCGCGACGCGGCGCTGAAATGTACTTTTTTTCCCTTGCCCTCCTCTCGATGTTCTCGAGAGCACCTTGTGCGCCTTTTGTACGTGCGTATGGGTATATACACACGTGCCGGCAGCCCACCTTCGGAGAAAGGGAGGTAAGGATCGATCGCGACTTCCGTCGTAAATCGCGAAATTTTCTTCCTCCGGCCGGGTAATTACACGCTTCGGAAAATGAATGTGCGCCGGGGTTGCGGTGAGTATCGCTTCGCGAGAGGCTCGATCGCGTATTAATAAAACACGTTTATGCCTCTCTCCTGCCTCGAAGAGCTTTTGTTTTTTTTTTTTCTTGCGATTATGATTTATCGGGCATTTTTTTCCCTGCCCCCTGTGTTTTTTTTTTATTTTGCATATACGTCGAAAAATTTGGTGCTCAAACCCAACGGTTGGAGTGACGAGCGCCAAATGATTCCACTGACGAATCTAAATACAATCGGCCACTCTGTTCGTAAGAAAACTAGTATACACCATCCCTAAGTTTTTTCCCTCGCAAACAACAAGGAGCGAGACGTTTCACGACGTTTCACCTTTTCCCCGTAATTGGTATGGCTCCTCGATTTTATCAGCCAGAGCTGGAATGCTCCCTGTCTATATCCCTCGCATATATATTATATACGTGTACATGTGTTTCGTGCGGCACACTACGCCAAGAGAGCCGTGGTCTCTAAGATTCGCGTGTATATTGTATCTACTCCGGTAAGAAAGTCCGAAGATCGGGGGCGCGATTAGGCGTCGATTAAAACTCGCCCGGCGCGGATGAATTTATCGCCGGATTGCGAAACCCCTGGATCCCGCGAGTGTAGTCTCGGGAAGGGGGAAAGGGAAAAGAAACAGAGCTCGTATCTCCGATTTAATATTTCATCTGTTGTAATTGAGAAAAAAACGCAACTTCGGTATATAGAGGCGATCGTTTCGCGCGAAGAAAAAGAAAATCAATGGCCCGCTGCGCGCGGCTCTACCGTGTTATTATGCGTTTTTTTACACCCGCGTTATGGACGCGTGTGCATTAATTAAATTTTATATCTTTCTGCAATTATCGGTAATTACGAGCCGAGTTTCCGAGGATTTTTTTTTTTTTTTTTTTTAACTATCGACGCGTTGCTGCATGACATTTGGGTGTAAATAACGTGTACTTTAGAGGTTTCTTTTCATCCTGAAGCGCACAACAATCGAATAAAAACCACGAATTCGTGTATTTGAGAAGTTGCTGCGAAAAAACCACGGGCGCACGTGCAGGACGGTACCGAAAATCGTTGGTGACATTCCGAGAGGATGGCGACACCAAAAAATCCGACACGCGTATGTATGGGCACCTCGGAAAGGGCGCCTCGATGTCAATTGGTACAGGTACACGGTTCCGGCGTCCACCCTTATTTGGGAGGGTTTCGAGGTAAATGAAGATTTTTAGCTCGCGCGTTATGCTAATTCGGGACAGGTGGAACTCGGGAGCTCTTCATCGAGGCCAATTTGTATGTACAGGCCGCCCCGAAATAAAAACTGGTATATACGTCTCACTTCGTTTATTGATTGAATACCTCGCGGTGTACCGTGTGCTCGCGGTATAATTATTCGGGAATTCAATTTCTCAGATCGATCCAGGTATACCTGGGTATACGATGTGGCACAATGTATAACGACCGATTTTATCTAGTACGAATTTTATAAATTTCCAAGCGCTCATACGGTATATAGTTTATACGCTCGCTCGCGATGCATAAATTACAAACACGTATGTAATAGCTCAATAAATCGGTAGCCGTGCATATAGGGACACGTACACCCGAGAATCCGGCGCTGGTACATATATATATAAGGTACAATATAATATAACGTATGATACGTAATACCCCAAGACAACAACGCAAGGTCAGCCTCTCCGGTGTATACGGCGAGTACAAAATAAGATCGGCCGAGATCTGCATCGCCCGGAGGGGAGATCGGTTTCAGCTAAAAATTATTCCTAGAGCCCGGTGCTCTCTCTATTTTCCTCCTTCAAATCGTGCGCAATCGATTCAAACGAGCGCAAGAGGAGCAAAAAGACACCGGCGCGTGCTCCGCTTTTGTCCGCCGTATATACGAAGGGATGTACATAGAGAGAGAGAGAGAGAGAGGCTCCTCGGTCTCCGACTGCGCGCCGGGGATTCCGAGAAACGCGAGGAGACCAGAAGGATATGCGCTGCTGTACCTGGCGCTATATAATATACGTACACGTGTGCGTTATTACAGGAGGGGGGGGGGGGGCTGCTCGAAAACGAGTTTTGGCGCACTACTCCGAGCATCGAAAATCGTCGAATATACACACGTGTATGATAAAAGTGCTCCTCCTGCAATCGGCGGACTTTTGGCCACGGGCTTACACGTATATAAGCTTATTCTATACATACATGGTGTGATCAATGGCCACGATTTTGCGAACATTCTTGCGCCCTGTTTCTCTTTTCTTTTTTTCTTCCTTTACTCGTATACCCTGGACTCTCCGAAACTGGAAACGCTCCGTACACTCGATACACCCCCTCGTACGATTCCCGGTACGAAAAAAAATGAATTTAATTCCAGAGAAGCGCCCGCCGATTCGGTGCCTGTGCCAATGCTTGTGCATGTTTATTTGATTAAGAAAGGCCATTTTCAGGCAAAATTATACACACTGCGTCGAGAGAAGCCTTTTCAGGAGCCAGCACACGCCTAAAGCTTTAGGATCGTCGATCACCCCCTTCTTCTTTGATAAAGAATTTTGCCTCCACGTGCGATACATTGAGGTGTTTTTCACCATTCGAAACGTCTCCGTGTAAACTTCATGTTTGGCGAAACACCCTACAGTGCACAGATCTCGCTTTGATGGGAAAGAGAATACAGAGAGTGGAAAAAAAGCAGTGACAGCTGAATAAAAGGGGCTGATGGAGAAGAAGCAGAGATCGGGGGAGGAAAAGTATATGCGGGTCAACGTTTTGTTACGCAGCAGCGAATCTTCCGAGATGGGGGGAGCAAAAAATCGGCCCATATCGAGTTTAATTACCGTAGACGGGCAAGGAGAAGCCAAGGCAAAGCAAAAAAAAAAAAAAAAGGGTGAATGAAAAATCATTGGCCACGGAGCGGCAACGCAATCAATTTTCATCCTGAAAACCCGGCCATTAGCATATACAAGCACACGTGAGAGATCCAGCTGGAGCGCGCTTTCATCGTTATATATACCGAGGCAATACGTAATGTACATGGTACGGGGGGATCGAAGGAGGGCAGCTCGAAAAATGACCTATTTTTGCATAAAACAAATTTATTCCGCAAAACAAACGTTTCGCCGAGCGCACGTCGGGAGGGGGGGGGGGATTAAAAAAAAATACAAAAGCGCACGACGAGAAAAGAAGGTATACGGGAGAGCGCACTTGCTGCTTTACATAAACGCTCTTCTCTCATTTACCTATAGCCTCGAGATGCCCGAGCGAATGTATGAAGCCAAGAGTACAGAGGAAGAAGGAGGAGGAGATAAAAGAGAGGAGGGAAGATTGCGAGCCGAATGCCACCCACGCGCGTACGTATACACGTTACACACGAGAGAGCAACAAAGTCTCTCTCTCGTCCGAAGGACTTTGATCCTTTTTTTTTTTTTTTTTTTCATCCCCCTCCCCCGTGCCTTCACCGACATATACGTGACGGGGCTTAAACGAGCCTAAATCTCGAAAAATATGAGGTATCACGCGCGCATGCGCCCCCTTTCCTTTTCGTACAAACCTTTTTTTTTCCCCAACGCGGATCGGCTCGCTCCCTTTCTCGTGTATATACGTACACTACTCCGAAGAACCCCTTTATCCCGTTCTCAAAACTCCGTGCTTACACGTTCCACGTGTATGGGTGCACGCAGAAAAGGAGGGTGTTTTGAAATTTTTCAAAAAGCAGAGCCGGCCCGTATAATGCTGCCCCTGCCGTTTGTATACATAGGTACGTATAGGCCCAGGCCTTTTTTTCCTTTATTTTATTATTTTTTTTTTTTTATCATTTAATCCGCAGGCGCTCGGGCCTTTCCGAGGATTTTTTTTTTTTTTTTTTTTTAACTATCGACGCGTTGCTGCATGACATTTGGGTGTAAATAACGTGTACTTTAGAGGTTTCTTTTCATCCTGAAGCGCACAACAATCGAATAAAAACCACGAATTCGTGTATTTGAGAAGTTGCTGCGAAAAAACCACGGGCGCACGTGCAGGACGGTACCGAAAATCGTTGNTACATATATATATATATATACATGTATGTATTTATACGTATACGAGCCAGTCCATTGATCCTTCGTCTCTTTCTGCGTTGCGTTCGAGATATAGAGGAGCCAAATATGCGTGAAAAAATGCTCCCAACCGACTACTGCTGCAGCTTCTCGATGGCCCTTGTCACAACATTGTTTCCGGAAAAATGCCCCCGACCTTCCCCGCGCGCGTGTGTGCGTACATGTGTGGTGTTGGTGCACTGTATGGTACGCACATGTGCTTGAAAAGAAAAAACGAGGGAGGCGGGAACAGTGCACGGTTAAGAAAAAAGAGTGAGAGAGAGAGAGAAAAGGGCGCGAGGTGGAGGGGCAGGTGTGCGCGAAATTTCGCTTAATAACCGTTCCGTATACGCACCACGCTCTCTCCCTTTTACTTTTTATTTTCATTCTTATTTTTTCGCGCAGACTCGAGTGTACCGCGCGCGTACACGCGTTACTCGTATATTATACCCTACGTAGCGTTAATTTCTCGAGCCCCCGAAATTACGCCTTTTTTTACACGTGTACGGCAACAGAGAGCTGTAAAATAAAAAATGCCGCACCGTAAGCCTTTGTTTTTTTTTTTTTTTTTTTTCTTCATCCCCGACATTGCGCGTCGAGTAGCACATGTGCGGCGGCTACGTTTTTTGACTCGCCCGACAAACAACCCTCTCCGGCTGTCCGTTTAACTTTATTTTGCATCCTGACGATCGCTCCACTAAAATTTTGCTCATACGCGTGGGCTATTTTAAATGAGTCTTACTCGACCTCAACAGCTCCGAGGTTTGCGTTAACTGCGCCACAACGCGCTCGTCACGTGAAAATTACATTCTAGGCCCGCGACGGTGGTGGCGGATAATACAGCCGCGGCAGCCGGGCTAATTGAATTTCTCCCCGAGAAGCAATTATACTCGAGATTTATACCTTCGCTGCGCGTCCACGACGATTTTCATAAGTTTTGCTAATGAAATTTTTGGCGCGTGCACGTCTTGTAAATTTCGTTAAACCGAGCAAACTCTCTTGCATGTGTACCCACTTTTATCCGGTCCTTGTTAAAAAGTCCAAGGCTGAATTCGCGTGTAAAGTACACCCAGAGTTCGCGTTACAGGGGGGGGGGGGTAAAGAGCCTCT
The DNA here is from genome assembly GCF_000648655.2 of Copidosoma floridanum. The sequence continues at coordinate 1,394,279 of NW_019379459.1, read as the reverse complement.
CTCGAAATACACGGCGGACTATTCTCAGAGCCCCGGGGTCTCATTGTCTCGAAGCGTGAAACGCGCGCGCCGCAGAAACGCCCGACTGTTATTTCTGTCAAAACTGCGTTATGGGCACCCCCCTCCCCCACCCTTCCACGCGTTACCATTTAACACCTTATTGCGGGCGACGATCTTTGAAAACGAGCCGCGTTTCCCCCCCCCCCCCCTAATTGGCCCCGTTTTTTCCCTAACGGGGCTGTGTTGAATGATTTATTCGCCCCTTTCGCCGTATATACATGCAAACGAAGCAGTTTGTTCCCCGAAAATGTACAAGATGGGAACTCTATCGTAAAAACCTCTCAGCCCGTCCCTCGAACGCCGGACACTCCTCCCGTGCGCCGCTCGTCATTATAATCCATACACGGCGAGCTCGTAAAAAACACGGGGCAGAAAAGAAAAGGCAGGAAAAAACAATATAATCGAGAAGCTACCACCACCACTCCCGGGGAGGGTAATATCGCTATAGCGCCCACGTCGCCCGTAAATCTCGCTCGCGGCGTCGATAATTGATGATTCGCTCGAGGCCGAGCGGGAGAAGCGTGCGCGGCGGAGCGAAGAAACAGGGGTAGGGGAGGAGCGCTATTTCTCCGTTCGCGGAGGCGCGGGAGCCTCATTATAATTAGCGCAACCGGCCAATCCGCGCGTCCTCGCGAGCCTCTCCCCTCCATCGGTGAAATTTATAGCGAGCCCCTGGCCCTCTCGTTTTCTCGTTTCGCGAATAGGATTTCCTCCTCCATTGCATGGCCATTCTCCTTTTCTTCTTTCCTGTATATTATCATATACCCGCTCTCGTTTGTGTCTCCGCGGCTCGGCTGCCGGCTCGTTTGATTTAACGACTGGCGTGGCCGTGGGTATGCATGTACTTACATATATATATATATATATACATCGCCCGGCTGCCGTGCTATCGTAAAGCCACCCGAGAGAGGTAAGACGGTAACGTCGCCGAGCTATCTCCCCCTCGTCTCCGGTGTGCACCACCGCCGCGGCGACGCAATTTGAATAAATCTCATTTATTGTCCCGCGGCTGTCAGATACGGGAGATTCAGGCCGTGGCTCTGTGTGGTGCACGCGAGCAACAACCGAGAGATGGGAAAAGGCCACGCAGAATCTCTCCCCCACCCGTTTCGTGCGTGTGTGTGTTATAACGTACGACGACAAATTGACGCCGCTGCACGTGAGGAGGGCATATACTGCAGGACGCTTTTAGAGAAAGATGTGCGATTTCTGAGAGGAGACGGTCTTTTCTCACGATGAGGGGCAAACAAGGATATAGGCAAATTAAATTGGTAGAACGAAAAAATACACCGAGAACGGATGAATCGATGCAGTACGGCATTAATTGCCACGGGGGGCTGCCTCTCCACGGCTTTTCTTCTCTCCACCTTTGGCAGTGCCATTGGACACGTGTCGGCAGCACGAGGCCAAAGAAAACGAAAAAAAAAAAAAAAAAAAAAAACCAGAAACAACACCCGATTAAGGATTCACCGAGTAACTCTCGCAGCCATTACTCGCAATTTAAAAAAAAAAAAAGTACACACGGCGCCCTTTGATTCCCTGCCGTTACATCTCCGGGGTAGGATGCACCCCCGGCAGGTCTTTTCTCCTCCAACTCGACGAAAGCGATGATTTTTTTCGTTCTTTTCCTCGGGCGTTTCCTCCACAAGGAGAGTCCCGTAACCGGTCGTTTGGCCGCATCAGCGTCAAGATGTGCATGGCGAATCATCGCACACTCCATACACACATTTATTATAACCAGCTCATCTGGCGACTGCGATAAAAACATCCATCCCGATCCGCACGAAACTTCCGTCCGATCTGTCGCCACTTGATTACCGATCAGTGCCTATACACGCTCACTGCACACGAACAATACACCGCTACATCCATACATTGTGCGTTATTTTTACCGTATTTTCATGACAGCTGAAAAGGACGAACCGGCCTGTTTTGTGCACGCGCATAAGTGTGCAAGAGAGTGGGCGCGCGTCGACTTTGAAAAATTTAATTACACGCGCCGAGTGAAGAAAAAAAAAAAAAAAAAAGAAATTCTGCAGTTTGCGCGCCCGACCTTGGAGAGCCACGCGCGTTTTGTCCTTTCGGCGATTGATCGCCCCCCCCCCACCGTCCGTGCCACCGACTCTCTCGAGCTTGTCAACCCCTTTTTTCATCCCCCTCTCGCTCGAGCCAATTCCGCTTTTCTCCGCCTCTGTCGAAGCTCCACCGAAGGGGGGCCCCTTTCTCTTCTGTCCCATCCTTGAAAATAAACACACTACGCCCTTTTTACAAATTCAAATGGGAGAGTTGGCGTAATACCGATAAAAAAAGAACTACTGTATTATAATACTTGGGCTACACGGTGTACACCATCATCAACGAGTATTATGCAAAAGGATGAGAGAGCGTAGGGACTGCGCGCGTATGTTTTGCGAAAAGATGATGCAGCATCAAGAGAGAGAGGGAAAATAAAAAAAAGGGGGGGAGGCGACGTGGGCTTTGTTGGGGACGCGTGTATACTTTGCTTGCCGATTTTCGATTGGACCTGCACGGGTCGACGAGCCGCTGTCAAAACAAGAAATCCGATGCCGATTTTCCAGCCTCGTGAGCTCCGGTTCTTTGGGGCTCGTGTACCGTTTCGTACCAATGGGCACTTGTAGTATTTCGACGACAGATGGGTCACCAAAGTCGCGTATGCACGAGTCGATGCATTTTTATGCGAAATTACTCGTCCGATTCGGCTCGACTCTATTTAAAAAGGGGTTGAAAATAGCTGTAGAGAGCGCGGCGTATTGATTTATTTTTGCCGATCGATCGCTCAATTATAGACCTGCGCCCCGCAAAAGCGCGTCTCCGTGTAATACACTTCAGCCGGGTGGAGCAAAAAATTCGAGCTAACCCCTTTTTTTCCCAAACGGGGGGCTGCTCGCTCGCCAAAGAGATCGCTCTTTTATGTCGTCGAATCAACGATACCGTGTACGGGAAATATTGAGATATCTCCATCGGCCGGTGGATTACGGGATTTTTATTGCCTCATTATATTCATCCCGATACTACACGCTTTTACGGGGTAACGTGACATTTAATATAATACATGCGATTTGTCGCAAATGATTTGTGTCGCAATTGTATACTTAGTACATATACGAATGTGAATTTGAACAACGCCCATAGGGATACGCCGATTTCACCTATGCGAGATTTATTTTCCGATTAAATTTAGACGCACGAGCTGATGGTCTCGGATTAGAGGCTTAGGCACCGTCGACTTATTTACATAGCAAAGAGAGGGCCGGAGCAATGCGTAAAGGAGCACCGCAAAACCAACGACGTGCGTTTGACATTTTCAATCGGTCATTGCGCTTCGCTCGGGGCGTGGACCGGCACGGATGAAAAACGCGGAAATCGAAGAAACGATTTCAATTTTTTTTTCTTGTTTTTTAACCCTCGAGCTTACGGACGGTTTCTTGCCCCCGGGGGTCAAAGACTCTCTGCTAGCAACGGAATAGAAAAATACACATCCACACGCGCACTCGAGCGAGCACTTTGATCTATTTTAGAGATAACGATCTCTCGAAAACAAAATCCGAGTTGTAGGTATACTGTTTGTTGCCTATATGCACCGGCTCGCTGTCCGGTTTATGTAATTGCACGGCCCGAGCGCGATTGTTCGAATTTACATTGTTGTCGATTGATACACGGCTGTTTTTTTTTTTTTTTTTTTTTTTCGAGTATTTTCGTATCGATACACCGTGTACCTACACTAGAAAGGCATTTTTTAACAAGACGTCAAATTGTACATGCATACTTCCAATCATTTGAGAGAAAAAAACAACACGTCCAATTGCAGATCGCTACACTTTTCATAGCCACAAAGCACACAAAGGACCACATAGTCCACGGATGTGTATACAAGCGCTATGACGCTGCACTCGGCTTTCCGTGACTGAACTTCATAATCGTTCCCATTGATCCCCACGAAAGCAGCCTCGATTCCGCGGCTTCTTTTCTCACGTACAATGCGCATACACGGCCAAAGTGGCGTGGCGTCAAAGGGAGCCTCGGAGGCCCCGCGATTGCGATCGTCGTTCCTTATTTGCCTCGAGATGACTCGACGGGAAGCGATCGCTCGCGTCTCTCTCTCTCTCTCGAGACCATACGGGGATAAAGGAACGCATCGGCACAATGACTTTATCTCGTCGACCCATCGCTCCGCGCAAGCATACGCGGACGCAGCTCCACTCCCCCTCTCTTTGCGGGTGTACGTCTACGTGGAAATTTCATAAACAAAGTGATGCTTGTTGCTCACTTGGCGCACAGAGTGCACACCTGCAGTTGTACATCGGCGTACACAATCTCAACTAAACAGGGACAAAAAGCCAGTCCCCTCCGCCCCTGGTACACCACAGGGTCAAAGAGCCAAGAGACGCGCTGAAGGAGGCGGGGACCGGCATCTCAGGATCGGCGCGTCTATTTTCCACCGCGTCCATTGGCAGCTCCGCCGATTTCGCAAGTGCACTCCCCCTCCCCCTCTGCACTGTGGGGACAATTAAATTTAGAATATTTTTTCAAATTTCTCCGATTCCACTTGCCGTCCATCCCCGCTCGGGCCGAAGGAATGCCCCTCCGAGTTTTTTTTGCTTTTTGTTCAAGCGCCAAATAACGAACTCGCGCGCCTCTGTGGGCAAGGAGGAAAAGAAAGGCAAAGCCCAGAGGGGGAAGCCGCAAAACAACGCGGGTTAAAAATCAAAGAGAACAGCCGAAAGGGTTAGGGGGGGGGGGACTGTATGTGGAAACGCGACCTTCGTGATTATAATGTGCTCTGGAAATAGTCGAAACGCCGGATATGCCTACCGTGTACGCGAGGAGGAAGACCCACGTGTACTGTCCGCTAATGCACTTGCTCGATGGGCTTGTTACATATGTATATACATATATTTCTGGCTTTGAGTAAAGAGCCGCGTTTTTACACCCTCTACGCTGCGGTGCCGGCACACTAGAAAGGGGATTCCCCTCGTTTAGCTCTTCTTCTTCTTCATCTTCTTTGTGCGTATAGCTCTGCAACTGCAGTGGGGACCTTTATGAATGCGAGGTTGATTATTGCTTCTTTGTGCCTTTTTTGTTCACAGATCCCAAATTGCTTTGCATATCAAAAAAATGGCCAGTGTCATGCAAATCGTCGACAAAGAGCGGAAAAATCGTCCATTGGAGCTCCCGAAATCTCCGAACAAAGCCGGCAGATCGGAGGGGCCAAGGGCTTCCGCGAACGATGAAGAAGACGTGGGGGTTGACAGAGGCGCGCATCGAGTTGTGCGTTTATAAATATACGGATCGTCTTTGCGCGTTGGCGGCGCGTGACCCGCATTTCTTCATTATTATTGTATCCGGCTATAAATGCCGGGTCGCTCTAGTACCATTGACACGTTGCCGCCTGCACGTATACCATATACCCGGCTCATCAGCCTCTCGGCGAATGTGGAACACCCGGTGGCCCGCGAACCTTGATTGACCGGCCGATCGAACGAAAAAAGGCGGGCTCCCTCCCCCGTCGAGGTGTAATTTTGATCGCCTAGTTTCGCCGTGTCGGGCGTTGCGCGATCGACTGCGCGTATAGGTACACCCATGTTTTTTCCCAAGTAGTTGATTGAGCAAAAGTAGTTTGGGACGGCAAATCGTAGAAACGGCGAAAAGCTGACGCGAAAGAGACGCTTCGGTGATTCCGCGGATGGAAATAGAAGGAAGGAGGTGTCTCGGCGCGCCGTGAAAAAGGGGGGGGGGGGCTCGGCTCGTTGACGGACGGATGCCAGTTTCGAGGAGAGCCGCGGGACTGCCAATCGTTTCCGCCCGAGATCTCGCGCTCTTGGCCCAGGGTATCGCGCGAAACCGGGAAAACACCGGCCCCTCGTTTTGCGCGGTTTTACCGAAATAACTCCCAAGTAAGATTGATGGCCGTCGGCTTACGGTGGGGGGGGGGGGTAATTTGTATTTTGCCGGTGTTGCGAAACCCAACACTTTTGGATTATAATTAAACCTCGCTGCGACTCGATACATTCTTTTACGTAACGTTGTTTGGACGGGAGAAAAAAATCAAGCAGGTCCGTAAGGTACAAATTTTCCTGAATGGAACAATGGAGCGAGGCTTTTTTTTTGTTTTCATTCTTCTCGCGGTGCCAATTGGTTATTCGAGTCGGATGGGAGAAAAAAAGCGGGGAGTCTGTAATTGCGATTCGCAAAGAGAGAGAAAAGAAAAAACAAATTGGCCGATTGCACAAACGATCGCCTCCTTTTCTCCCGAGGACGCATCCTCGGCTGTTATTGTCGCGCACAATGGCGCGGGGGGAGAAGAAGAGACGCGCGTCTATTATTGCACATCCGCCGCGAGAGGGATTCTCGGGCGCGTTAACTGCCCGGCCACGCGTCGATTGTCGCGCACCTTTTTGCGATTGCTAAAATTAACGAGTGCCAAACCGTCTCCCCCCCCCCTCCTCTCTCACGCGTGTATATGCACTTTCCTCTTGCGTTTGCCTTCTCGATTATGCAAACGCAGTGTCTTTGACTGTCTCCTCGCCGACTCTGATGCGATTTTAAGAAAAAAGGATAGAACAACCGTCAGAGCCAAAAAACTCGACAACAGATCGAGGTATAAATTGAACCAAATACTGTAGCCTCCTCCCGCCCGTGTGCGAGTTATTTGGCGAATGAAAAAAGATGCCGTGCTCAAAACGCAAAATAAAAACGTTGCGCCACGGCGGCTGCCCTCCCGCTATATTTGCGATACTAGAGCTCTAGTTTTGGCATGCCGGATCGGCCCCGATCGGCCGATGGATCGAAGCAAAAAAAAAAAAAAAAAATAAGCGGCTATTTGGCAATCTGACACGAGCGCATAGCCTGCCACTCCGGCCTCGAAACGTATATATTTGCACGCGAAAACCGATCGAACGTGTCCGCGCCTTGTGCAAAGAAGTGCCGAGAAAAGAAGAAAGAAACATTGCCGGCCCTCGTTTATCGAAGCAATTTACGATGATCGAGGCTGTAGCTTCTGGAGTTACGCGAAATTGCTGGTTAATCATATGAATTACCCACGGTAATAACAAACACGATTTTGCCAAAGAAAGCCAAGATACTGGAAAGATCGAGGAGGAGGAAGAGAGAGGCAAAAAAACAAGGAGGAGATGCGCGGATCTTCCCATGCGAAGGGGGTGAAAAAGGAGAAACGAGAAAAAGGGACTCGGATCTTTCTGGCGCCCCGTGTAGTGGCCCCACCCTCCCGTCTATTAATTAGCTACGCTATTCCCATCTCTCTCTTTCTCTTCGATTCTTCCTTCCTCCGTTAATTTACTCCCTTTTCTCCCTGGGAGAGATGTTTTCGTCGAGTCCGGCTGAGCGGAAAAAAGGACTCCTCCTCCGTCTCTCCCTTTCTCTATACCCTTTGGGCAAGTAACTTTCTTTTTCTTTTTTTTTTTTTTTTTCCTTCAAACCCCCTCGTTTCTATTAATTAAGCGAAACCATAGGCTCACTTTCGTCGAGATTGCTTTGACTGTATCATTCTATAGCTAGAAACTTTGCAAAACAAAACAAAACCTTTATTTTCCAATTAAACGATCGCCTCGATTGTCGAAGCAAGTATAAAAAAAAAAAAAAAAGTAAAAAGGACACGTATACAGCTTTCGCAATCGGTGTACTCGAAAATTGGGCACTCGTGTAACGAGCGAGGCAAGAAAGAGAGAAAACAACAAAAACAAATTCGGTAACGAGGAGAGAAAGAAATACTTACGGACGTCGGCGCGGTACTTACAAGCCTTTGAACGAGCAAACGCGGAAATGTTTGAAAAGAGCGATTTGTCAAACACTCGCTCTCTCTATCGGGCTGCAACAGCTGCGCGCCCAATGAGCGTGTATTATACAGCCGATTCTTTTTGCCATCATTATTTTTTAAGAGACCAAAGAGAGAGAGAGAGAGAGCGTGTGCGAGAGAAAAGCTCCGCTGGGGGGCTAGTGGTAATTGAATTATTAGGTCAAACTCTGCTCGATCGTGTAAACCCCGTCGACTCGACGTGCATTATGTATGTACGTTGTACGTACGAGAGCGTCGCTGCAGCAGTCCAATCTGCGAAATTAATCTTATTGAAATCGCCTGTGCCTTTTCTTGTGCTTTTCAAACTCCATCGATGCAAGTACGTGCCAAATTATACCAGAGTCACCTCAAACCACGCGTTTCTACGTTATGCCTTGGAGATAAATATTTTTGCTGCTACAAGTCATATAATACACCCTTCACTCCGTGCTCCACTCCAGGGTGTTTTGTTATCGCTGTGGGGCTGTACTCTGTACACTATTGACTAATGAACACATTTCTCGTTTGTTCTTTCTTTTTTTCATTCGCGAAACTCACTCGATAATCATGTACTGCACCGTAGGTACACCATAAAATCGTTAGCTCGGTCAGTATTGTTACATTTGATTTTATCAAAGCTACGATGCAAAGTACTGCATAAGCCTATTGAAAGTGAAATCGGAAAAAATGTTTCGAGTCTTAATTAAAAAAATTAACATAATAAAAGGGAGTTTTTTTTTTTTTGCGACGAGGCACGTGCAGTGCACGGTTGCAAGGGGTCGCCAAACTGCAGCTCTCCCCCTTGATGGGTTCGTCCGAAAGAGCACCCGGAATCTCGTCGCTATGCAGCGGGAGGTCACGACACATGACACGTGGGGAAAAAAGTGCCTTTCGGGTCCATAGATTGAATTTACTTTTGTTTTTGCCAACACTCGAGCAATAGTAATAATAATTTTAATAAAGTTTAACAGCCGCGTCGAAACGAAATCGGTAAATCCAAAAGGTAATTGAGCCGCCGAGCTGTATGGGATCAATTAACGCGTTGGGGGCCTGTATTTGATGTGCGTGTGTGTGTGCGTTTTTCCCCTCCCTTCGATCCGAAAAATAAGGACGCTCTCTCGCATCGGGAGCCACATTTTCATAAAGCAAGTATATTAATTAGCCCCCAGGAAAGCAGCACCGGCACCTCGTCGTTAATTAAGCCTCGCAACGAGTCGCTAATTACGCGCGTGTGTGTGTGTATAGCTTTGGACGAAAATCTCGGCCAACGAGCGAGAGAGAGAGAGAGGGGGGGGGGCACAATTTGCAGAATCCATCCGTCTTAAATACCAACTCGGTCGTCTGTCCGGCCTGTCTCTCACGGCTCTTACGCGCAAGTATGGGCAGTTAAAGTGCGGCGCTCCGCGACAATGGCGCGCAAAAAGCCCTTCGAAATTTTATATTTGAAATTTATTAGCGCCGAGCTGTGCCTTCGACGCGCTCTCTGCGGCCCTGATTTATCGTTCCTCAACTTTTTATTAATTTCGCTCGTTCGGGAGTGGCCATCGAGGCGATCCCTTCCCCCCCCCCGGCTCTCTCCCTCCTTCATCGGCGTCTCCTTCTCGGCTCCCTTGTCTCGAATTTTTCTTTTTTGCGGCGCATTAGTATTTTTCATCTCTCCCCACCCCCCACCCTCCCCTCGTTCTTAATTATTGCGAGATCGTTAATTCGCTCCTGTCACTTGTACCAGTTTATTGGGCTTTTCTTCATCTCGTTTCTCGGTACTAATATCCGATGATAATTTCATTTGGCCGCTCCCAAATTGATGTGAAAAATGTCGCGGCCCGAAGGGAACATGCCCAATCATTCGAGTAAAAAATCGCCCCAGCCGTGAGATGGGCGGGGAAAAAACAACAACGACGTAGTCCAGGGGAACTCGAAAAATGCCGTATACGGTCGAAAGTTGATCAAACGTGCCCCTTCCGAATACATTTTACAACAACTTGGGAAAACAGAAACTATCCGAGTCGCGTCTACAGATGTGATTTGAAAATTAATAACAGAAGCGCGATCGCGTACAAAGAGATAAAAAAAATAACAATAACGTAATACTCTGGTGTGCTGTAATCCTCGTATATATAGGCGTACAAAAGAGAGAAAAAAAAGCTGCTTTGGCTCCCGGACGCGCCTAATACTCGTTAAATCGAAAAGTTTCGAGGGCATTGTTTACTCAAAGTAGGCACACGCGCGTGATCCGCTTCAAAGTTTCAAATGAAGCGTGAAATTCGCCCCTCGATCGCCCCCCCCCCCTTTGTAAAATCTTTTCCGTGCGCGAGGGGGTTCGCACGAGAGGCAGTGCTTGCTTTTTTTTCATTCTTTTAAATTCTAAAAAATCAATACGAGTACGCTTGGGCCAAAAAATATAGGACAGCGGGCCTGTGAGTCCGATCGCGCGTGGGTATATGGTACAAGCGTGCCGGGGAGCGGTGGCTGTTAATCGAGTCCTGCGTGACGCACCGAAATCTTTTTTAAGTGTTATTCCCTCGGCAGAGCTATATACCTATGTACCGATGGTTTTCTGCTTTCAATGCAAAGTGAGATTATATTGATGCTATTTATATCATGAGAAAATTAAAATTACGCCCACCAACGATCTTATTCTTCTTTACCACGACAGATTCATCACATTTGTTGGAAAACATAACCGGCAATTTGAAAATAAAAAAAAAAATTAGCATTATCTATCATCGACGAATATATAAGTGTTAAGGTAAGAGTATACCCAACAACAATAATCGAGTCATTCATCCCATTGTCAGACTCGAGCCACACTTTACCAAAGGTATCGCCCGATTTCACTGTCCCCTCGTCAAATTTCAATACAAAATAGAACTCCCCTCGTTCTCCTTTTACGATGTATCGATAAAAATACAAGCTCGAAACAAACAATCAATCAATAACCCAAAAGGGGGCCCATAAAATTCCGAGCGCCCTCGTACGCGTATTCGGCATAAATCAGCGCGCGAAATTTCCGAGCGCGATTTCTCTGTGCTGTGTATAGCCGGTCTATGAGTATAATACACAAATGTGTCCCTCCTCTCTTTGGCGCGCTTGTATAATTCAGGGGACAAGCGGACAGGTAGCCTATCCTGCAGACACGGTCGTGTGGGTATATCATAGCACCGACAAACAGCAACACAATGCCCATTCGACTGCGTGTGGCAGTACACCTCTGAACGGGGGAAAAAAAAAAAAGAACATACATACATAATAAATATACCCACAAAAATAAATAGTGACGAGCTTTTGTATACATGCCCTGTACACACTCACAGCGCCCACACGCTCTGTCGGGCTGCTCTGCGATCTCGCACCTGCGAAACCAGCTTTTGTATTCTCTCTCTCGCACCTTTCGCGCGTGTGTACAATACATCGGTCGTGCGATTGATTTACCGGGGCATATGAATATAACATTCGAGAGCTGTACAATGCTTTTTTTTTTTTTTTTCATCACTTTGGCTTTCCGATACTTTTCAAAGATCGGTACTTTGACCTATCTGTATACCTATGTACACTTCGAATACCGGTAATTGAGCTTTAATTTTGTGCAGACAATAACAACAATGATAAAACAAAAGGGGTTGTCGACCCGCGAGTATTGTATACTTAAATATTTCACGTTTCGAGTATAGCAACATCCGCACCTCTTTCTTAATTCCTCGCACGCGCGGGGAGGGCCCCGTGTGTAGTATACGACCCACTGCCTGTCCCCTCGGCTACAAAGTACACTCTGTGCTATTTGACAAAATGTATGCGTACACGCGTGCGAAAATATACACGATACACCTGTGCAGAAGCACTTTCATCTTTGCGCCCAACTGACGAGAAAAAGAGGACTGACCGTACACTGTACGTGAAGTACATTCGAGGAAAGAGAGAAAAATGGGCGTGGACTGCGGCCAAAAAACGCTGTAATTAATTTGGACTTTCTTTCTTACGCAGACAGGGGGATGGAAATGGTTAATATTCACCAGTACAGCTGCCTGGGACCGTTATGATGATGTTTTTTTTCCGAAGGAGAGGGTTAATTTTATTCGTCGTTCTGATATTTCTGACAATGAGTCATCCCCTCGATGTGAACGATGATTCCGGCGAAGCGCTCGAGATGCCCCGCCAAGTTACAGTACTTTTAATACACGGAATCGTACACCCCATGGCCCTTTGTTCCCCGTCCACACTGGCACTGTCGATTAATCGTTCAATCAGGCCCAATGTATGACGCTGATTTTCAACAATGCGTACAACCAGGGGAACGATGTAGGTATAAGACTTTGCTCTCGAGGCAGCCCTCCCCACCCCTCCTTCCTGTTGAAGAAGAGGAGGAAAAAAAAAAATCCAGCCGATCCCTGCGAGTATGGCCAAGGAAGTTGGTCGCAGGGAGTTTATCGAGATATGGTGTAATTGGTCGAGAGCGAGGGAAGGAGCGTGATTTCTCAGGGCCCCGGGAGCGCGGCTCGGGTGTAAAACGGTTATTAGCCCTATACTCGTATATATACGGTGGAGCGCGGCGAAACTCCTTAAATCAAGAGGACGGCCGATGGGCCGTGCCTATATAAGCTAAACGCGAGCGCTATACGAGAGTGTATATTATAAGCGAACGAGGGGCGGAGAGCGCGGCCACATATGTATATACACCCCTACGAGATTGTACGTACAATATATAAATGTGTATATGTGTATAGATAAGTGTACACTTAGGCTCGCGCGTTGCATCGTGGGGGGAGGCTGATGGCGAGCGAGCCAAGAAAAGAGAATATTATACGCGCCGAAGCGGGCAAGCAGCAACTACTCTAATTGGCCACTTTGTCCATTTATTCGATTTATTTAAATTATGGGACAATTGACAGTAGGCATTCTATTTCTTTTTTCTCTCTTTTTTTTTTTTCTCTTTCCCCCCCCCCCCCCCGGGCATAGTATAGATACAACATGCACACGCGTTGGTACACATGCGAGGTTCTGCTCCACCGCTACGCGGTCTCTCTGCGGCAGCAGTGTGTATAGAAGCGACGACTGATTGGGCGAGATTGGCGTGAGACACTGGCCCCACAGATTCCCCAGTTGTGGGCTTAATCAGCTCTGATTGCTCCTCCGCCGTCGCTCTTTCTGACCCCTCCCTCTCCGCGCTCGTCTCTCGCGGGTCTCTTTGTATACTCCTCCTCTTCTCTCTCTTTTCGTCGCGCCCGGCTCCCTCCCCTCTTTTACATCGTCTTTAGGCTCTTTAGGATGGTTTTTTTTTTTTTTTTTTTTTTTTCATCGTGCACATGTTGGTGCATCGGCGTAACAGAAACGCGAGAGATTTTACGAGTACTGGAACCCTCTCCCGTTTCCCGCTGGCATACACACACACATGGGTACGAAGGTTGGCGCGTCGGTATCGTCGATATCGCGATATTGGGGTTACAACAATCGTGTAGCATTTTAGGATTTTGTTTGCAATTCATTACCAACTACTTTCGACTCTGCTGGGATACGGTGGTTTTGTTGGAGTGAATCGGTGACTCTATGAAATAATAAGGGCAGATTTTTTTGCCCCCTTCGGGGGAGGAACGGTAATAATCAATTTCACGAGTGGGTGAATCGGCAGATTTTTCGGCGTCATTAGAGGGCGCCTCGGCGATCCTTACCCTTTTCTTCGCGGCCGGCCGCCGATTGATTGCCTCTTTTTTTGTTGTTGTTGTTGTTGTTTTGTTCTCGTGACTCTCGTATTTTTCCCTTTTACATTCTTTTCTCCCCCTTGCTATTCCTTTTTCACGATTTCCAGGTCCGTCCCGCGCAAATAGCAGCACCCAATGTTTTGAAGCGATGAAAAAAAAATTAAAGAAGATAATCCACGGTATGGGCGCCAAATTGAATAAAAGATACGCACGTGTCGGCCCTCGTGAATCCGAGGAGAGCTACGCGCACAAAGTCACTCGATAAAATCCAGTCAATTTTTTTTTTTTTTTTTTCCCCCCGTGCGAGTACACATACACTTTTTCCCCGTTCGCGCTGCGTCGACGAGCAAATAAAAGCCCACTACGCGTGTATACGCCGTAAGGGCACTCATCCCATTTCCTCGATAATTCCCATAATGCTGTGGGCGGATATTCCAATAAAGTGTAGAGGGGCAGCGGATAGACAATGTTGTGCGCGCGTGTGGGACCATACCGTGTATAGTGCACGGACATCATATACGAAACGCTGAAAAAATAGGGAGACGACTCGATAGTGGATATTTTATATGTGCCGTGATCAGTGCGTGTACTTAATACCCAAAGCTGAGAACGGGCGTTTTTTTTTGTATTTATCCGGTCGAATGAGTCGAGGGATCCGTCCGTGAGGGGCTGGTCGCGCGTGCACTTGTCTGTATACTGTTTTGCGCCCAACTTGTACAAACCAAAGGTTCTTCCCTCATCTTTGACATTTGAGGAGTAATGAAATTTCAAAAGCCATTCCAGCCGATGGTTCGTACACAGAAGCGAATGCAATTTTCGCTCTGCCCGTGTATTTTTCACGACACCGACTTATATATACACGTAGGAGAGAGAGCTCCCCCTCGAAGCTCATACCGGCCGGAAATTTGAAATTCAAATGGCGCGTGTGTATTATATGTACATGTACTCGTTGTGTACACGGTGACGTCTTTTTGGAAAATGAAAAAAAAAATGGGCTGCCTGCCACGCGACGCGTTTGACACGCTCTGGGGTCCTCGGAAGGCTTGGGGAGTCCCGTCTTTTAATTTTTCTCTTGCTTGTTGGCTCGAACGGATTTTTACGGCTTGTCGCGCTAGTCATGAAAAATGCATACCGGTGAGCGTGCAACGTCAATCATACGCGTAATACACGTTTTGGGGCACATCAGGCGTTTCTTTGAGAATAGCCCTAGCTCGTGAGCAACAACTGGAGAGTCGATATTTCAATCGAGGTGTATCGTCCATTGGAGGGCTCTCGTTTAATTGCCCAAGGTATACTCACGCATGATCGGTTGAAAGAGTAAGGAAATAGCGACTCACCGGAAACCTTGGGGTCAGCCGCCTCTACTTTCATCGTTGCCAGGCTCGCTATTGTTGGTGGTACCTAAAAAAGTAAAATGCATTAACCGACATGGCACGTTGTTTTTTTTTTTTTTTTTTTTTTTTTTTTTTTCATTGTCACGTGATCTGCATACGGCTCGCATTTTAGCAAATCAAATGGAGTGCCCGACTCATTGACGGACACCAGTGTATAATACCCACAATGGAGACTCGAGGAAAAAGCACAATTAGATCACAACCGTGTAACGTAATTGTCGTAGCGAATGCGCGCTGTCGGTGACTCACGTTCATTAGGCTTCGATCCCAGAAGACTGATCCCGAATCCCCGTCATGTATATACGAGAAGGAGGGACGCGAAAATTGTTCAAAGTCAGTGGGACACATCAGTCATCGTCCGACAGTTCTTGTACGGGAGCAACGCGAAAAACCAAGCGACATCGGAGCCACGTTTTCGACGGCAAAAACTAACCAGAAATTCCGTCTAGCGCGTGACGTCGACGGGACCGAGTATATTATATACATATAGGGGGGGAAATAACGCAGACGCCGCGGTAGAAATCGTCAGTCGAAGTTTGGCGACGAAGAGAGAGAAAAAAAAAAAAAAAAAAAAAAAGAGCACAAAACAAGAGGAGGGAGCGATTTTATGGTGGTCATCGGAATTCGGCCCGAGCCACCGATTTGGGCGCGCAAAGGTGACCCAGTGTGCCGATGCGGTTTAATTGAAACCTGCCACGATCCGGGGGCCCCTGGACGTGACCGGTATATATACGGCCGAGAAATCACTTTCCTCCCTCTCTCCACTGCTCCACTGTTGTTTCTCTTTCTCTCTTTCCAGTACGGGCTTGCTTTTATTGTTGTTCCTCGTTACTTTGTCAGTACGACTTGTATAACGTACTACACGAGCATATATATATATGTATATACGTAAGATACGGCTTAATGCGAACGAAATGAGTAATTCAGGGTTGAAGATCGCTCGGGGGCCATTATATATTAATTGATAATTTACCGAAGCCAAGGTTTTTCGCGGATTTATTGCGACGATCGGAGTAAACGCGCGGCCTCGTGAAGCCGCACAAGTAAAGGAAGAAAGGTCACCGGCTCGGCGATTTGGTCGAAAAAGTGCATTGTATGCGCAATTTGTAGAGGAGAGAGAGAGAGAGAGAGAGAGTCGAAGAAGCCAACGACCGATTTCCGGTTTTCCGCAAAAAAGCCTTGTCTTGGGAACACATCTTTGCGCTCAACAATGGGCATATTTTGAATATTCAAATGCTTTTTCCGGCGCGGAGGGGAACGCACCGCGGGTAATTAAAATATTCTATTTTCGTGCTACACGCGGTACTTTTAATTGCCAGTGACGAGGTAATTAAAAAAAAAAAATAAAGGGCTTATCTCTTACCTCGGGTACAGAAAATCATTTTCAACGATCCGAGGGCGATGTAAAAGTGGGCGTTCATTTTAATCGGGGCATAATTTTTCGCAACCTCATCGCGGAACGGTGTGGTGGCCGATTTTTCATAAACTCAGACGCGTGACATCGCTGTTCTCTCTCTCTTGCGAGCGAGTAAATTATAGTATAGTGAGGAAAAAATGAAAAAAAAAAAAAAAAAATAACTCGAGCACAGTGAGAAGTTAAAACCATCGCTGGCAACATCGCGCCGGATCAGAACGGGAAAGAGAGAAGCCCCTCGCGGTGCGGTCAAATTATTCCGAATCCTGTACGATTTCCGAAGCCCTATATAGCCAAGCAAACGACGACGGAGACTTTGGCTGAATTTATATAAAGTCGTTACCACATCGGCTCTGGCATTATTATATATCCAACCCTTTTACTTTCAACCCCTGCGTGTTTCTCGTGCTTTTTCCCTTGGTCGACTTCTTATTCCTTAAATTGAGTTCAGGGCCCGTCACCCTTTTAATTTCATTTATTTCACTTGAGAACCGATTACATTCGGGTGTGCAGGAAATAATAAAAAAAAAAGAAAAAAAAATTTGATTGTCAGCACTGACATGAAACACATTTTAAAAAATGTTTGTGCTACACAGTTGTTCAGTAAGCAGGGGAGCAACGGCCGCATGCACGTATACATATACTATGCCAAACGACGAGATGACGAAATGAGCTACTATTATAATATACACATACACACACACATAGTAGCATGAGTATATATAGTACGATGGCGGCGGTCCGGCAAATACAATTAGTGCTCGAAGAGACCACAGTGAGTGTATATAGTCCCTCCCATTGCAGCTTCTCTTGGTGCGCCCCCCTCGACCCCCCCCCCCCGAGGGGGGGCCGTATATACCCTCCAGATCATCAATTAACGTTTTCGCGGTAATATGAGCATTGTCCCCTTCCCTCGTGCATATAATACGAATTTTTCCTTACCGAGCGGCAACTTCATATACATATGGTATAATAAATATACACTCGTATACGCAGAAACGCGCGCCTCGGGCTTTAATTGAGGCCATATTGTATGCCCTCTTTTCCCGCCACAAACGTACATATAATATGTATACACAGTGAAAAAAAGAGAGAGAGAGAAAGCTTTTTTTCTCAACTACTTTAACGTAATAACGAACAAAAATGTATGATGAATAGCGAATTGTGCCGGCCGCTATGGTTTAGCCGTGCTTTCTGCCCAACCATGTATATATATACATATAAAACTGCGGGTAAGTAAGTAAGTATATACATGGTAGAGGTTCGATTGGCCGATTCACTTTCCGCTTACGTGTTCATTCTCCGTACAATGGCCGTTAACAAGGATTTCCTGGAAGCTCTCCGCGGGCCTTCTGTCTCCGTTGCCTATACTCTCTCTTTCTCTCGAGTCCCATCCCTGTATGTGTGTGCGTGTAATTATTATTATACGCGTGTATCCCCGTATAGGTACTCTGCGTAATGAGTGTATGCATGCGCCGAGGCGATTCGGTAAAAAGTCAGCCAAACCGAGACGAGAAAAGGAGAGGGTCAGTAAATAGACGTTGATGTGGGGGGAAAAGGGGGTCTGACGTCTCTGTTTCCGCGCCATAGTAGTGGCGACGGCTCTTCCCTATCAACCTCTCGGATGATATAGTTTCTTATCAGCAACTCGACAACCCTTGGATATCACGCCATGATACTCTGCTAGTGATCCTTGACGATTCTGTGTCAAGCAATCAATCCACCGCACAACGTTAGCGATGTTTCAGGAGATTTCACAGAGATACTGTGCGTGATGATCTTGCTCTAGTGGACTGGGGTTCAATTATCGAGGCGCCCACTGTCGATGCAAAGGTTGAATTGTTTTCCCGTACTCGGCTGTCCGTGCTTGACAAACATGCTCCGTACTGTGTTATCAGGCACACTAATAGGCCCTCACCGTGGATGAGTCCGGAAATTACCAGACTCATTCGGTCTATGAATATAGGCGCCTACGCAATCTAGTTAAGCTCACTGTACGAAATGCAAAACACGCGTATTATCGGGATCGACTCAATGCCTGCCGAAACACCACTGACACCTGGAGAGTCATTGATGATCTAGGACTCGCCAAAAGTAAGAAGAGCTCACAGCCGCCACCTGGCTCGCCTACAACAGTCAACAAATTTTTCGTGGGACATGATGATCCTGTTTCTTTGCATGATTTGCGACCCTCTGCACGTATTTCGCCGGACGACAGGTTCTACTTCAAACTGATAGGTTATAAGGAGGTATGTGAGGCTATTGTATCCTCACGCTCCAACGCCTCTGGACCTGATGGCCTTTCATTGAGCTTCATCAAAACATGCATGCCCATTATTTTACCAGTAATCTTAGACATATTTAATGCTTCTTTGCAGACTGGAGTTTTTCCTACTGCCTGGAAAAGGGCTATTGTTCTTGCTGTGCCTAAGAAATACCCTGGACTTACTGTTGATGTCTTTCGGCATATCAGCATTCTTTGTACTACCAGTAAACTCCTCGAGGCTGTAGCCTACAAGCAAATGATTGCCTATATTGAAACGAACTCTCTACTGAGTAGATGTCAATCTGGATTTCGCAAGCATCACAGCACTAGTACTGCGCTTACAAAAATTGTCGATGATATACGACTGTCTATGGACCATAGACAAGTCACACTCCTGGTCTCCATTGACTTCTCTCGTGCTTTTGACCTAGTTAATGTGCAGCTCTTAGTCGAGAAGCTTCGTGCCACCGGCTTTTCGGATATATTTTGCAACTGGATATCTTCTTATCTGACGGATAGAACTCAGATTGTTAGATTTCATGATGGAAGGACGTCCCAGGCTTTGTTTCGTGCGTGTGGTGTGCCACAAGGCAGTATTCTTAGGCCTTTGCTCTTTGCTTTATTTGTCAAGGACTTGCCTGATGTGTGCATGAATGTAAGGACACATCAATATGCTGACGATTTTTGTATTTACGCATCGGGCGAAGTTGGAGATGTTCGCATGATCCTGGAGAGAATCAACAGGGCTCTTCACGCTATTCTGGCCTGGGCAATCAGAAATGGCTTAATCATCAATAATAGTAAAACTAAAGCAGTCTGGTTCGGATCTCGGGGACTACTACGTGCTCTACATGATTTAAACATCCCACCTGTGCTCCTTATGGATCGGACTCCTATTGAATTCTCTGCTGAGATCACATTGCTGGGTGTTACGCTTGATGCTGGGCTCTCCTTGAGGGCCCATTGTGCCTTAGTCTCTGGAAGGTGTTATGGAGCTTTATCACGACTTGGACGATGTGGTGACTGCCTGCCTAAAGTCACTGGGCTATTGCTGGTCAAAGCCTTAGTTTTTCCACATCTTGACTATTGCTCTACCCTCTTCTTGGGACTTATTTCTGCTGAAATGAAACTAAAGCTTAAGCGATGCAAGAATGCTGCTCTGCGCTTTATCGAGAGTACACAAAAGTGGGAACACATAACTCCAGTCTACAAGAAATACTCCATTCTAAGTCTCGAGGGTAGGATTAACTATACGTGGTAATCTGCCTTCTAGCCTCCATTCTACAAACTGGTGCTCCCTCTTACCTTGGTGAGATTTTTCACTACAAGCTTGATCGCACCACATTGGTTACGAGGACTAGTTCTCTTGATCTGGTTGTCCCCTGGGCTCGTACTGAATTGTTTAGAAGCAGTTTTACTGTGGGAGCGGCTAGGCTGTGGAATGAAGTCCCTCCTAATATTCGAGCTAAATATGCTTCCAGCTCGTTTCATGGAGAGCTTTTTGCACACTTCAAGCGACTGGATCCTCGCCTCTCAAACTGACTTTATCTTTATTTTTAAGTGACTCAGTGATCATAACTGCTATGAATCGACACCTTTTACTTGCAGTTATTACTTTGACTTTATTTTTCTCTTAATCTAGTATAATAATTATTAACCTTTAGTTTAATTAACTTATACATTTTTCTATTATATTTTATTTTTTGTTTCGAAGAAGCTATAATAACACTAAGCTGCCTGTACTTAGTTATATATGTTTAGTGCTTGCAAGCACAAGTAGATTCCTCATATTTTGAGCCTTGTATAATGCTTAGGCTATTAAGGACCCTGAGTCCTTAGCCTTAAATAAATTTAATCTTTAATTTTTAATCTCTTCCCCTTCCGTTCCATCGCTCATTCGTAGATCCAACAATGACGGAGGAAGGAGTCCCGCGCCTCCTTGTAACACTGGAAACTTCAGATTGGGGCCGATGAGCTACTTTTTGCTGTCGCTCGATTGACGGATATTGCGTCGTTTGGTAATTCCTCGGACGTACACGCGAAAAAGGCGAGGCTCGAGCTGCGTTGTAATGAGACCCTCCTCCCCCCCCCCCCACTTGAACTTTTTACCGATTGGCCAACCCGCTGATTTGGGGAGTTTTGGGTCGCGAGCTTTATCGGAAAGGGGGGTACTCGTTTTTCTACAAAACTTTGGTCCTTTGTGATCACGACGTGTATGGTACCGGTGAATCCAAAAGCCTGTATTAGACATATTTACCGGCATCATCAAATAACTCGGATTTCCTGTGATACAATGAGTAGTAATATACGACCCTGCGTAAACTCTCGTTACGCCACCCCGACCACGCTTGTATAGATACGTAACAACTAAATCAATCTCCAGGAGAGAGAGAGAGAGAGAGAGAGATAGCGAGCTTTTGCACAAGAAAAAGAACGAGAGAAGCGTGAAGGGGGTGCGAGTGATTGTTTCTCCTTAATTGAAAGCTACGAGCTGCTGCGAGTTGTGCCTGCACGAGTGTACGGAAGATCTCCACTAGCTTCTTCACGGCACGGATAAATTATCTCATTAGACGAGCGCGTGAGGCTTTTTCGTTGCAGATACACCGGCAGGCAGAGAGTCTGTAACTATATGGTAGACGGTGGTTGATTGATTTACGCGGCGTCTGTATTTCACAGCTCGCAGTTTCAAGGAGCCGATCGGAACTCGGACGATTAGAGGGATATGGAAGAGGAAGGTGTGTACCCCCGTGTATGTATATAGAGGATTATTGTGAGCTGCGGGTTTGCACATTCTGATACGTGAAATTCTAGGGGCGGGTTTTATGATTTAGCGAGCTGGTGCAGGGGGGGGGAGGAAACACGAGGATCAGGGAGTTGGAGGAGGACGAGGGAGTCACAAACGCCGAGTGGAGCTTGGTGTGTGTGTGTGTGTATATATATATGAGAAAACAATAGGAGGAGTATACTGCATACTGATTTGCAAACAATAGAATAACGTTAATACGTATGGTGGTGGTGGTGGTAGTGGTGTGGTATTATAAGCGCCCGTTGTTGTATACACTCCCTTCTTCTTTGGTCACTGCTGTGTGGAGGTATATATGTGTGTGCGTGTGCGAGTGCATATGCCCATTAATATTCAAAGGCGAAAAATAATGTAAACGCCGCGGACAAAAATCGGGGGAATAATTTCGATTCTCCGAGTAAGGGATGCAGAGAGAGAGGAGGCCGAACACACGGGGGGACGCGACCGACGTGTATGCGGACTCGGGGCACAAGAATTCTTCATGTGTATGCAATAATATGTAAGGGCCCTCCTCGCCGCGGTCATTCGCGGTCTCTTTCTGCGGGTGTACGTATGCAATATCGCGTGTACCCCCCCCCCCTTTTTTTTCATTTTGTTCCTCTTTTTTTTCCCTTACTCCCTGGTGGTTCTTGATACGTGCACGACTTTTTTGCCGCTACAGTGCGCAGCTGCAAAAGGAGCTTGCGACGCCGGGGACGAAAGTTATTGCCTTTTTATCGACTGTACGACGACTCTTTGCATTTGCGAGGAAACTGTTTGAGTTGCTTTTTTTCCTCCTCATCTCTACCATATACGAGTCGTTCCATTGTCTCGAGGGTGATTTTTTGTTTGGCGTACGAAAGCTCCGAAAAGCCACAATCCGGTGATTAGCTGAAAAGTGAGCTTGTAAGCGGACAATCGTCCTCTCTTAATCGACTTTCTCGACTCTACGGTATACGTAGGCAACCATCCCATTACCATAACAATCAACGACTTATTCTGACCGGCAATTTTTTGTCTCTCTCCAGAAAACTCCTCTCGACAATGGACCATCCTCTCGAAAATGTCACGGCTGAGGTTGCAATTACGGAGCGGCAGTGTGTGTGTGTATGTTTTTTTCAGCTCGTTACGGTACACGCGAAAAAAAAAAAAATAAATAAATGACCCAAACAGCCAAACTAAACACTCCTAATTGCGGCCGGTGTCGCTTGATTTATGGATCTCTTCTCCGCGTTTCGAGGTATTTATTTGCATGATGGGGACTCTTTGAATTTCCAGCCGCGTCACGGGGCAATACATCATTGGGTGCCTACTTTCGGGACACGCGCGTCCAAACTCTGAAAGGAAGTGAAAAATTTCCGCGCGCGACTATGTACACTTGAACGATATACCTATAATAATATAATAAGCGAGTACAAGTTGAGAAAGAAGAGATAACGAGGCGCTTACCCTCGAGTCGTCGTTGTCGTCGGCGCGCCTGGATCCGGAGTACATGACACCACCCATGTGCACCTGTAGGTTCTGTTGGAGTAGTTGAGCCAGCTGGGGACTCTGCGACAGGATGGCCGGGTTGTGCTGGAGGAGCTGGGCGAGGGCGGGGTTCTCCACGAGGATCTGGCTGAGGGGCGAGCCGGTCAGGCTGGGGTGGAGTCCAGCCGCTGCAGCTGCCGCCGCCGCCTGTTGGTGCTGCTGTTGCTGGACGCTGGGCGAGCCGGAGTTCGACGCCCGCGAGGACGAGAGGTTCGCCGCGCCGCTGTTTTGCCGCGAGGGGCTCTGCGGGGTGTGCGGTGGCGTCGGGGGACTCCCGGGCGCCATCGACGACGCCTCCTTGTTCTCTTCCTTCACCTTGACTCGGTTGCCTGCGAACAGAAGGACAACCGTGGAATTTTCATTGCTTGATCACAGCTGCTGTAGACAATCGGTGGCTTATTTCATCCGGGGCACAACATTTTATCTACAACCTGTTTTTCATTACCCACTGCTGCGAGGATAAATTTGTTTGCGTTTTTCGAGGGTTGAAAAATCGCCCAATCTATTCGGGCGAGTTGGAAAACGAGTTTTAGGCGTTAAGTATGACTTTCCCTGCGAGAACGGTCAAATGACCATTAACTGAAATGCTTTTACATGACCTCGTGATAAACATTTATGGGGGGAGGGAGGAAAATAAAGCAGAGCTTGCGTCTGGGGACAATGAGAGGTCGGGCTATTGTATACATATGTACATGTGTTTGAGATAAAGTGGATTTCAATGAAAACTTTTGCGGTCTAGGAGCAACCTCCGTCTTTCCCTCTACGTCGTATCGCCGTTATAAATTATGATTTTTAACGAGCCTCCGGCGCAAGGATACAGCTTAGACGTGCACATACGCGAGAGCCTTTGATATTGTTACCTAATCTTAGTCCCTCGCTCGAGCGAGAAGGAGAATTACAGTGTGTGTGTATCTGGTCGCGGTATGTGTGTTAACGGGGTCGTGTAGTTTCGTTGCGGGTCTCGTAGCGCAAGGATACGACGGTATCGCCGGTGAGGAGGAATTTCGAGAAAACGTCGCTTCCCGCCTGACGTTTGTTGCATACCCATATTGCGTTTTATGGCTTGTTTTTCGTGCTGTGCACACCGATTCAATGGTCTACCCGTTGCGGAGCTGTAGAAATGATTTGAGCTCCATATTTGCGAGCTGTACGATTTTTCATTGTTCATTAGCCGGTTCTATGCGGTGAATTGTCTTCTACACGGGAAATAATACTAATTTTCACAATTTACTCGTTCGTTTGGCTGTTTATATTTATGATCGTTGACTTTTTTTTTTTTCTGTTACAGGCACAAAAGTAAGGCATTCGAATGGGTATGACTTTTCAATAGGGGGTAAGTGCCCATTTGTATATCTTATCGAACTATCATTACTCATAAACCAATAAAAGTTTCGCACAAAAGCAGCAATTTGCAAAAACACGAGCGCATTAATTTCAAATTCCACGGAGTTGGTTGCCCACACACACACACACACACACACACACATTCTCACGTGAATGGTACAGGCGTATAGTTGTACAACATGCATACAGAAACGGGCTCTTGTTTCTCTAAACCAGCGTCGACTCCGTAATACCGAACCGAACACAAAGTAAACTTTCGCTGCACCATGTAGTCGTTCACTCCTGTACGCACTGTTTGGAGATAATTTTTTGGTTTTACAATGAAAAAAAAAAAAAAAAAAATCACCGCTGGTCGAAAAATCGCTCAACAAATCATAACCAACAGTCTTGCTTATTGTTTTAAAGATATATACACAAGTCCCCGCTCGCTCGATGTTCCTCTTACCCATGACAAAAAGTGCCGCGAGCTCAAACGCGATCGGCCCATTTGCCTCGGGCCACGTTTGCGGCCGGACTGAATGGGCACGTCTCTTGGCCTCTTTTTCCCCGAGTCGGGAAAAATCTCGGGGGGACTCTCGCATAGAGTGGGGAGTAAAGAAGAAGCACTCCGGCCCGATTGGTCCGAGAGGAGTAAGAGCCAAGCGGGGCGCCAAGTGCGCGCACATGAAAAAAAAAAGCGTAAGGTAAGTCGATCTCCCCGCGAAGGGGCCTTTTTTTTCCTTCTCTCCTTCAAGTGCGAGATATGTATTAGGGGAGGGAGAGCGGCAAACTCACGGTGAAATTGAGACGTCTCGACATTATAGAGTCCCGGTAATCGTTTAGGAGAGCAGGTACATCTGCTGCAGCCACTGCACCCCCCTCTCCGCTTAATCGATCAATTGCTCTCGACTTTTTTCTTTCCCCCAATGCCCCGTTTTTTTGTCCAAAAAAAAACGCGCAACCCCTCTCTCGTGCACCGCCTGATTCTCCAGCGCGCCGAATGGATTCCCTACAATGTGTACGTAAATTTATTATGTTTCCAAGGGGGGTCTCTTCGGCTCCTCGTTTTTTTTTTTTTTTTTTTTGCTGGCCGCGGATCGACTCCCGCTTTTGTTGGCCCAGACGCTTCCGGTACTGCGAGGAGCCCCACATGAGAGGGGGGCTCTAAGAGCGAGCTAATAATCCAAATATTTGGTGAAAACAGGGTGCTTTGTCTTTTTTCCCAGGCTCATTAAATCCCGATTCGTACATACGGTATGCTTCCACACCTCTTTATTTTTTCTTCTTCTCTTTTTTTGCTATCTGTCTCCCTGTGCACCGATGACGGATCGAGCGGATGATGAAGTGACGATCGCTTTCGAGAGGATTGGGTGTTATTTATTATTGTCATTCGTTTAACGGGTTTTTTTTTTTTTTTTTTTCACATTTGATCATAGAGAAAAATCCGTTGAAAGTGTACTTTTTCATTCCAAACTGAAACGAGGGTTTTTCAGCGTATCAGGTTGGTGTACGGATTGTTTTTTTTTTTTTTTGTTTTTCGGGTCGAACGATTACGCAGATAAAAATAAACAGAATACACAAAACAAGTCCAACAAAGAGGACTGTATTAATTTCATCAATTTACTCCAAACTGATTTTTCAAACTTATAATTCAAGTGTTTAGTCGAGGGGTTTTTTTGAAGACTTCTGAAATATTTGAAAGACTTAGAATGACTTACGAAGTCTTTTATAATGACTTCAAGAGTGCAGAGGCCCTCGCGTTCATAGCTGTTTGTAACATGGTATTTACGGACAAATTAAAAAACGGAGGTCAAATAAAAAATTATTTATGATGCAAGTTTCTATACATGATTACAACAATATCGATAAGTGTCTGATCAACAATTAAACTTTTCTATCATTACGTGTCTTGTAATTGTCTAACTTGTCAAATGCTTGATCTCATATACTAGCACTATTGTTAAAAAAGTATCTAGTGTATACTCAGATTAACCGTATTGTTATTTGATACAAAACTGTAAAGGAAAAAAAGAAAAAAAAAAACGGACCGCACCTTCGACCAAAACGCAAGTCAAGAAACATCCAAACAAATCCTATCCCGTGAAAAAGAAGCGCATCCAAGAATAATCTGCCCCAGATCAGAAAAGACCGAATCTCCCGCTCCACGTGGACTTTTCACCCGACAGTTGAAACGTGCCCGCGCATCTCCATCGCCACTGTGAGCTCGTTCTTTTTTCTCTCCGTCGATTGCAAACTGCGTACAAGATACAAGATACAGGCTTAGAAACGACGGGACGATCTTCACCGTAACAATAACAACGGTGGCCATACAAAAACGGGCCGAAAGAGGGAGGGGGAGAAAAATAAAAGGGGTTGACTGTACAGAAAGAGACTCCGAAGAGGATCTCTTTTTCCGCATCCGAGGATCTTTCTTTCCGCTCCCCGTAGGTATATATATACGAGAAGATGCGCGCATGAGAAAGCACCCAAAACCTATCTCTGTATCCACTAGGCAGTTTTTTTTTTTTTTTTTTTTTTTTTGCGCGTACACAATACGCAACCCAACGGGGAAAGGAAATATAATAACAACAACCCCATCGATGACGCGATTTTCGTCAACCCCTTCTTCTTCAACCCCGTACTCAGCCGTGCTTGGCTCCTCGTCAATTTTTTAACGATCGGTGGTCGACCTTCCTTATGGGCCTCTAGATTTACGTCTCAAAGGAAAAAAAGAGAGAGAGAGGTATGTAAGTATACAGTCGCGAGTAGGGGGAGCTTTTTTGTACTGGTTTTAACGACCGAGAGTCGCTATAAAATGCAAATTCGCCCTAGAGCGCGCACAATGACTCCCGGGCATGCGGGCAACTTAGATTTCGATCGTAGATCCGCGCAATAATTCGACGCTGCACACACGTTGTACGTACAAGTACATGAATTTGTGATTGTACGTGTGCGACGATTAAACGAGATGGAATGACTTTTTTAAATTAAGCTTAGGGGAAAGAAGGGGTTTTTTGTCTTTTACTGTTGGATTCCGTGATGAAATTGACGTTATGCACGTAAGTAGGTAATGTTACGTATACGTGTAATGAACTGTTTCGTTTTGTTTAGCTCAGAGGCGTACGCGCAATCTTCAAAAATGCCCCATGTCCCAGGTGTGTTTCGGATATGTATACACATATGGCCCTTGGGGCGAATCTGACTCGAATATCAGGGAAAAAAGAAAGAAAACGCGTTGAAAGTGACGTACAAGCTATAGCCGTGCATTTTTCTCCCCGAGTGAGTTTTCATACGTGTTTGCGTATACGAATCACGCTAGACTCCGCAGCTTCTCGAATAGGAGGCGACTTTTACCGCAGTGCAAGAGAGAGAGAGAGAGAGAGAGCGGGAGGGAGGAGAGGTCGGTGGCTGCGGAGCGCGCCCAACGGGTGGTCCGTGTTTCTCTCGTTTTGAAGGATTTTTTTTGAGGCTCCCTTACTCTCTCTCCCTGGATTATATCCTTTTTTTTTTTTTGTACTCCCCCGACTCTCTTTTTACCACCGCTGTATTTTTCTTTTCCTTCTCCTTTTGCCCAGGCCAATATGTCGCGGTTTGAGCAGTTTTGCCAGTATACCATTTGTATGTGTTCGTACGAATGTGCATTTTTCGCCTCGAATCGAAGATTAAAAATGTACAAAAAACGTAAAAAGGGGGGCCTGCAAATGCTCAGGGAACCCTGTATCCGTGCAAACAATAATTTTTTTTTCCTCCCTCCCTTCGCGTTCGAGCGTAACCGGCTCATTTGAGCGCTTATTACAACTGTACCGAGCGGTTCTCGGGTAATGCGAAAAATTCGCGGCACAATGAGATTTTTCGGGTCTCCCCGGAATCAATCGGCCGTGGCCGGGATACCCGAGAAAAAAGAAATGGAATCAGAGTATAACGAGGATTGATGATTCCTCGGACGTTTCTTCGGGAGGCAATTTTCGTAGACCCGAGGGCCAATGCTGAGGTAAGTCACGGAGAGTTGCCGTGAGCACGTTATACATGCACACACATAAGAGTCGGATCAACGAATGTTGGTTGTGTACGTGGTTGCCCTCGCGTTTTTCGATTAATCATCCGTGATGAAACAGAAAAAAACGTCACGCGTCGAGAGATCCGCTGTTGGAGCTTAAGCTTTTCTCACGTTATGGAGTAGCCGGGGAAAAAAACGAGTTGAGGAACAAAATGAAAAATAAATATGAAAAAAAAAAAAAAAAAAAAGATAAATGCGTAATTACACGTTTCCATTGTGTATTCACATTGGTCCGGAGAATTCAAATTTCCTTCGGGAATAGAAAGGTGTAATTTACAATTGCTGGAAAGTAAAAGGATGTTTTAACGAGCGCCCCGTGCACGACGAAAAAAGCAAACAGAGCCGAGCTCCTCGGGAGCGTGACACTCACAAACTCGTCGACGTGAATTTATGGATAGCGATAAAAACTAGGCCTAGAACCCAATTTTTCAGGACGCCTCATCGGGCCCGATTTTACGAGGTACTTAAGCCTTTAAACGCACAGACACAACGAGATCACCCTCGAGTTATTTAGAGAAAGAGGAGAGCGGCTCGGTGTCGGATTTCAAAATTCGCAGCCGAATCGGTTAACCCCTGCGCTTCTTCTTCCCTTTTCCCCATCTTTTTCATTTTTTCTCAGGGGGTTAAATCGAGCGTGCCTTCCCTCGAAAAAGCGAACGGGTCTTTCTCCCTCTTTTACGGAATATCATCGCAGGTAGCTGGATTTTTTTTTCTCCGTACGTGCGCGCATACACACAGTGCGGTGGAAGAAAGGCTCACGGGAGATTACGCGCAGAAAACAGACGCGAGAAAAATGCGAGGAAGAGACCGAGAGAGAGAGAGAGAGAGAGCACGTGCCAAATTTTTTTTCCCCCCCAAGTAGAAGAGGGGTTGTTGAAACGAAGTAGGGAGAGAGAAGGGGGAGGATGGAGGGTAAAAGTGAGTTAATAGTCGGTAAAACGGTATTCACCCCGTGACCCCGAGGGCGTTCAATTCTCTCTCTGTCTCTTTTTTCTCCTTTGCTCGCCTTTCAACTCCTTTCTTTTTTTTTCCTTCCGCTCTCGAGGACTAAGTTTATCCCGTGTAGTGTGCGTGTGTATAAGTACTTGTTTTTCGTTTTTCTGCTTAAGGAGCTTCTTCATGATGGTTTATAATTATTAGTAAAAACAAAAAAATAGTTTAGTAGTTGGCTTGCATAACCGACAATGAAGAAATTATTACCTCAGTCGACCCTTTTTCATGTCATTTCTTTTGGCTGTATCACTATTCATATTAATTCAATAGGTCCGAACCGTACAGCTGATGCGCTGCGAGGCTTTGACGTGTGTCTCATCGAACCACACTAATGTACGTCACGTAACGTGTAGTATAAAGTCCGCAATTACGGCATATTTTTAAATGTAACAGAAATTTAATTATTGTTTATCGGTATTGCAAATTGTATCAACAGTGTTTTTTTGTTTTTATGTGTCTATACAGCCATAAAAATAAAACATGGTAATCGACAAGTTCATAATTATCGAGAAATTAATTACGGAAACTATTATAGTTGTATAAAAATCGGACAGACTCTCTTTTAAAACATGTAATTTTTTATTACTAAAAAATATTTACCATCAACGAAAAAAATTTACAGCAACTGTTTTTTTTTTTCTATGTAAAAGTCACGAATTGATTTAAGTCCACAGTAATTGGGTCCTTTACCCAAATTAAAACTTGTTAATCATTAAATTTGGATTAAAAAAAAAAAAGTATAAAAATTATTTCATACTTCAACTTTATGGACTTGGGAAAAAAAATTCCCTTTAAAATCATAAGCCATACACAAACACGGTATATAATGGAACAGCAAAAATTATAGCCCCAAGGAAAAAAAAAAAACCAGCATCGGAAGGGGTGTCGCTGCAGCATCCAAGTTCAAGGGGAAAGGCAAGGGTGGGATGGGAAAAAAGAAACCCTTCTCTCTCCATCTCGTGACAGCCTTCTCTCGTTTCTTTCTTTCTTTCTTTTTTTTTTCACGTCGTCGCTTCGTTTTACTCCTTTCGTTGAGAAATCTGAGTAATCGCACTCGCCTCGGGGGATGGACGGCGCAGCCGCAGCAGCGCGACTCCCGGAGATTTTGATGCCTGGACCCTCGCTCGTCTCGTCTTTCCGCATCGAAGGAAAAATTTCGCGAGCCACGCTCTCATTCGTCTTTGTAATCAGCGAATTCGATCTGTCACTTTGAACTCGACGCTGCGGGTAAATAGGGTTAACGATGGGGTACACCCTTTTCGTGCGATCGTATCGAGACATCATTGTGTCCGCGCCCTTTCACGAAATCCCAACCGATCATAAGGTCTCGACATGCCGTCCAAGAGTTAAAAAAGAAGCAGTTTAATGAACAGGCCTTCCTTTTTCGTTGTGATTGTTTCGAAACTAACGGAGATTCAACAAAACGATAGCGCGGAAATATGATTCATGCATTTAGGTTAAATATGAGAAATCGGTTACGCGCAACTGCTCAAATGTACAATTAGTATACGGTCCCTCATAGTGTGCGTATGTAGATGGATTTTTTTTTTTCTTCTACTAAATGTAGATCATTACCGAAAGTACGGCGGAGGAGAAACGTAGAGGTTTGGAGCTCAAAATATATCACGAAAAAAGAAAATCGGTCCAAATGGGAGAGAGAACTGGTTGGAAAGTTCGTGATTTCAATACACATGAAAAAAACCTCGCCGCATCCCTTCGAGCGACGTTAGTCAAAAGTTACGCATTCGTGAGATAAATCTCCCATCTGACTTGGAGAATAATCGCACGCGTCACTCAAAACCTCGAGAACGAGCCCGAACTGGGAAATCCCAAAATCGGATCGAATAATACATATGTTACAGAAACTCTACTTTACGTACACACGCGCAACTTATACACCGAAACTGGTTCGTATGTATCATAATAGGAGAGCAAGGCACACGCGTGTCGTTTTAACGAGGCATTCTTCGCGATCGCCAGCACACGGAGTAGGTAGGTATCGAGCACCTCGAAATTCCTGGGTGTTGTAGTCGCCGTATGTTTCATTGCACGGGAGGGAAATTCGAGCGTCTCGGATATATTGGTTTGTTGCCTTCTTCCTTGGCGAAAGACGATAACGATGATACGCATTCGTCCGGGAGTTTTGTCAATATTGAGCCCGCGTTTTTTGCTTCTCGTGTTTTCCTTCGAGTTTACATCCACACAAGCATCGGGCGGACAGGAGAGCGTCAATATTTGGTTGGAGGGGCTGTCCACAGGTGCGCCTACTGGACTCGTCATTCTGGTATTTCAAAAAAAAAAGAAAAGCTCACAGCAAATAGCTCGACAGAGGCATTGTGTATACAGAGGAGAGGAACTGACGGGTGTAACACTTTTTCGTAAACTCAAGCGGGGATGTACCGAGTTACGCAACGCTCGTCGGCGTGGCACGTACAGCGTCTACATCTGCTCGTAAAAATAAAGCATCGCGCGGAGTTGGATTGAGTCGCGACGCTCCAAGGAGAGGGAAAGGGGAGAGAAACGCACTGTATATATATATATATATTCTTTACTCGTGCGCCATGCGTCTCGGTGTAATTATTTTTCTTAGCGCGATCACCTCGACGTCGTCCCATCCGAGAAGCGAAAACGAAAAAAAAGAAAACAAGAGATGGAGAACAAAAGCAAAAAGAAGGTAACGCGCGCGAGTCCCGGGGGCCTCCAGTCACCATCAATTCATACCGTTGTCACTTGGCAGATACAACATATACTAGTATAGAACAGAAAAGCCAGCTGTCTAATATATGTGCGGTGCGAACTAACGTGTACACATGTATCGCATCGATTTGTCATTCGTGCGATTACACTACTCGTTGGATTTATCGTAGGAAACGTGAGAGGATACGCATCAACCTCGATTTTGAATAATATGAAAATAACAAAACGGAGAAAATGTGTATCGTATACACCTTTGATTAATTTAATCGGAGGAAACGAGCGATGCAATTTTATAAATGTGCGCTCGTTCGGAAGCTCGAATATATTTATACGATATAGATATGGGAGATACGGGGGAGAAACAAGAAGGTGAGATTTACCGGTATTGGGTTTCCGCGATTATAATATACCTGCCCTCGACCATCTTCTTCTTCTTCTTCAACACCTCGACAGAAGTTGCGAGATGAGCGAGCGCGATTGTACAGTATGAGAAATCGGGGAGTCTTTGTTGGTCCTTTTCCTTTCCTTTTGTTCCCCGATGCGAGACAATACGCTCTTGATTAATTGGCAAACGCGTGGGCTGCTCGTTTTTTTTTTTTTTTTTTTTTTGCTGGCCGCGGATCNGATGAGCGAGCGCGATTGTACAGTATGAGAAATCGGGGAGTCTTTGTTGGTCCTTTTCCTTTCCTTTTGTTCCCCGATGCGAGACAATACGCTCTTGATTAATTGGCAAACGCGTGGGCTGCTCTTTTTTTTTTTTTTTTTTGGTCCATGCAAAATTTCGCTATCGACTCGATTTACGTACACTCCTATACCGATTTTTATGCGCAAACTGGAGGGGATGCTCAGGTATTCTCCGATTTCAGGTGAAGCTGGAAAAATAATCGCCGGATCGCTCGCCGATTTTATCAGGCCCGTGTATGGGCTGCTGGATTTTTTTTTGTTTTTTTTTGTTTTTGTTTTGTGCGCAACAAACGGAGAGAAAGAACCCATTTTTTTCCCCCTCGCCCCGAACCCGAAAACCCCTTTCATGCCCCATCCGCAAGATTAATTATCTTCCATATTCGAAAAATGAAACGAGCCGAACAAAGGACTCGCGAAGCAGGGCTCGCTTTGCCTTGCCCTTTCTCTCTGCTTCTTTTTTTTTTCTTCCCCGTCGCTGTTGCCGAATGCACAAGTGCACGCGCCCTTTTACGTGTATTCGCAGATACCCGCGATCTTGATCGTCTGGCTCTGGCATTGTGAGCGTATGATATTATATATATAAATATAACACGCACACACGCGGGAGAAAAGCACGTGGTGCGCGGGCCAAAGTGCATGGAGGCTGCTTTTTGTCGGCGCATTCTGCCGCGGCTACCGCCGAATTCCAGAAACTTGTATATACACGCGGGCACGCATGAATAAACACTCCCGGCGCTCTGTTAGACGGGGCGCAAAAAGCACCATCGTTTTCAAATGAGCACGAAATGCCCGAAACTGCCGAGTTTGCTGATTGAAATGAAAGAAAAAAAAAAAAAAAAAAGAAAGAGGAGGAAAAGGAGAGTCGCAAAAACAAGAATGCCCCGATAAATCATACAGCTCGGGCTGTCGGCCCGTGGAGAAATTAGAGAAGCATTTAGGCGTCGTCGCGCGCGCACTGGAAGGGATCAAAGATCCCCCGAAAAAGTCCTAAATTCCAAATTACGTCGCTGCTGCTGGGACCCAAAAAGGAGGGGGGGGGGAGTTTTGCCCTGACTCCGTGAGATCCCGCGGAGAAAAGGGTAAAAAAACACACAAGAGCAGCCCAAGCTGTATACGAAAGGGGTGAAAGAGAGAGAGAGGAGCGAAGGGTTCTCCGGTGGGAATTACGAGGGGGCTGAGGGAAACGTGATTTCGTGGGTCCCGAAATTTCGGGGCCCCATTACGGACGCGAGCTGGCTACCGCTCCCGGGGTCCCCGAGTCGAATTTCCGGCATTAATTCGGCATTATGCGATATTCAAATGGACCCCCCGGAATTTGCGCTCTAACGAGTGCGATGGGCCCTTTTTTTATTCTCCCTCTCCTCCTTCTTCGTCCTTCGTCGCGGATTCCCTACCGGTGTCTTAATTATCATCGGGAGGCGCGCCGGGGAATCTCTAATCACGCTGTCGACGAGCCCGGACGCCTGTAATTGTCCGCGCGATTTCATTAGGGCTTTTTTTTCTTTCCTTCGATCGGAGGAAGCCCGTGGCTTTGGGCTCTTTTTTCTCGTACTGCTCATGGGAACGGACCACTTTTTTCGCTGGATGCACCAAAATATGGTATCGGGTTTCGCAAACAGCGCGTGAATTGAATTTCCGAAAAAATTATGGATTCCCGAGTCCGAGTGCTCCTCCTGCGACGGGCCATTAAATCGAGCTGCAAGGATCGAGTTTTTAACAAAGAAAGCGAGAAGGGATTGGGGCCTGGAGCCACTTGAGATGGGCTCGCTCGCACGGGGTGCCGGGAATTTGAATATGAAGATTAGTCGCCTTAATGCACCGAGCGATGTTGGCTTCGTTTTCCCCGAAGGCTCCTTTACATGAATAATATAGCGCTCTCTTGAAGTAGTTTTATAAGAATGAAAAAAAAAGAAAGGAAAAATTAATCAGTCCCTTGAAAATGTAATTCATGGTAATGACGCGGCGATGGCAAGGGAAAAATCTCAAAAACGAGGAATAAAAGTCCGTGCCGTCGTTTCCCTATACACCGAGTCTTGATTAATCGATCCCCGTTGCGGAGGTACACGTGTTCTCGTCTAATGACGAATCACATTTATACTTACAGTCGAATTAAATAAGGATGTATGTATATATACATTTGTAGTAACTGTTTTTCCCCCCAAGAACCGACTTTGATGATTCAGAAAGTTGGATTTAGGAGGAGAGGATTAGAAAATGCTCGTCAAAGAGCCAGAGCGGCTCTTGATTGATTGCCATACTTGTGTTTACTTGGGAATGAGGATTGATTGATATTTTAATATTTTTTTTCTTCTTCAATATACGTACACACGGGCACAATTTGTTTTCGTAAACAGCACGAACAAGCGCAGTGTAATCGTATGTATATCCCTCGACAGAGGCGTTTGACAGAAATATCAAAAGAGATGGCGAATGAAAGAGGAAAACAAAGTGGCTGTTGGAAGTGTCCCCTCGAAGAAGAAAAAAAGGACACACGGAAAAAAGCAATTCCATTTAGAGCAGTTCTTCAAACCCACCCCCGCGGGT
Organism: Copidosoma floridanum; assembly: GCF_000648655.2. The sequence continues at coordinate 1,359,029 of NW_019379459.1, read as the reverse complement.
GCACAGTCGGTTGTCGTCGCTGAAATAAAAGAAGAGAGCAAGGGGGGGGCTTCATTAAGACACGCGCTCGCGGACAAACTGGTTTTCGCGACCAGGCTGGTGCTCCTCTTCTCCACCCGCATCGCGTTCCCTTTCCATCTACGAAGGGACTCGGCCCTTTGGCTCACGAACCGCTCCAATGTGACTCATTCTTTCTGCTGGTAGTGCTCCTTTATTCACGCGCGGACAACGGTGGCTCGATCTTTTGTTTCGCACGCCCCCACCTGCCGATGACACCCTTTTTTTTAACGATATTTCTCTCCCCTTGTATACACGGGGCTTCGTCTTTACAAACTGAATGGACTTTTTTGTTTCGTTCTACTAACGAGTCGTTTTACCGAAATTCAATTACTTATAAGCATCTTTTGATCAACGGAGCTACGCGCGAGACGCTCCGTTGCACCCGATCATCTCTCGAGCCGGCCTGGTTACCATACTTTTTTTTTCCTCCCGGACGATCGGCGCTGATTTTGCACAATCGATCTTTTTCAAGAAAGTGGAAAAATCCGAGTATAGGTAATACGTTATGCTCGGAGATTTTTTCAGAGATGACAATACAAAAGAGTCCGATACAGTGAGAGATAGCCGATCGGAGAGTGTAATGTACGCAACGCACGGAGCAGCGCAAGCTCTCGCGGGCGAATATAGGTGCACTGTAGGGACGTAATGCGCGTCTATCAATCTCGGGGATATGCGCTTTTCCTCCACGGCTCGTCCCGACATTAGCTTCTCCGCTCGTTCTCCGATGGAGCGATCGGCCCCGATTAATTTTTCTCAAGGGATGCAGAACGCGCTCGTGCAGTCTCCACGGGGTTCATCCGTACATAATGCGCGCTCTTGTGCGCGCGCCAGAGACCAGGAGATGGATGAAGAGACGCGCTTCTGCCACGGGAGTGATGCTCCGCGTGTTATTGGTGTAGAGCCCGCGGAGCCGCTCGAAGATTATTTATGGAGATTATTTCGTGCGTGGTGTACAGGCGCGGTTTCGCGTCGGTTTTTTTGTGCTGTACGCGTAGGCTTTTGTCAAGATTGTATCGATGTCGATTGATTCGAGAGCCACGGAGGAAGTGAGCAAACTCCACTCACGTATAGTAGAGTGGTCGTTTGTTTTCCTCAAAATTTCAAGGTTGGACCAAAAAAAAAGAGAGAGAGGGAGGTAATCGGACGCGAAACGGCCAATCCCACGGAGAAATGTCGAAAAAGGAGAGCGAAAGCCCCGGGAATATATAAATTCCGCGCGCGCGGAACAGGGAAAAAGAGAGGGAGGGAGAAGCATGTGTATATAAACGCGGAGTGATGAGGAGGATAGGGAGAGGCCATTAGTCGCCGCGGAGGGGGGGACCCCGGGGGCCTTGTCAGTCTCGCTCTCCGAAAACCAGAAAGTCAGCTTGTCAAATTAATCACGGATGACCAATCCATCAGGAGGAATTCCTAGCTGCCTCTCTCTCTCTCTCTTTTCTCGGGCATATAAGCGAACGACTCCGAAGAAAAAGGGAGAGAAAAGACCTCCTCGCTCGGGATCGCTTGTGCTCTCCGTAGCTCTTATTCTTCTCCTCGGTTTCTCGAGCATATACGCATCCTGTGGGTTGATTATTCTTTGGGAATTTTGTGGAAACGCCGGTAAAGGAGGAGCCGGAGTTAATGCGATTGACGCCGGTTTATGGTGCACGGAGGAGGCGTGTACTGCGATGGGCTTAATTGAGTGCGCGGATTATCGGGACTCTTTCACCTTCCAGCTCGGCCGCGCGGATTATACCCGCGAAATTTGACGCTAATGGCTCTGCACGGGCCTTGGCGTGATTTATGCAACTTCGGGTGGGACTGGTATTGTAGGTATTAGCATTTTAATCGATTGCACCGAGATGTACCACTGCGCTTCGATGATAATGCATTTGACACAATGGGATTTACCGCACGCATACAAATTGATATTACACGTGTATCGGCGAACGCGCGGCGCAAAGGGAGGAGAAGGTGTTGCCGAGGAATCTGGGAGCTCGGACTTTTTTGTTCCCTGGGACGTTAATTTTAAATTAACACCAGCCGATTCGAGACAGCTGGAAAAACTCAATGTTCTTTCCATTTGCGCTAGAGACAATTGGAAGCGTAAACGTTCCTCGTCCGTAAATCACGAATGTAGCGGTACACGCGCTGGCCATTTAATAAAGTCGTACACTCGTGTACGGGAACCTAATTTGTCCATGTATACATAAATGTACTATACCTGTAAAGTGGAATAGTTTTTGGTATCCCCGACACGCGCCGTACGAACAGATGTTTTTCTCGCGTCACTGAGAGGCACGTAATACCGTGCGAGTAATCTGATGAAATGATCGAGGCGGAAGCTCAATTTTGCACGCGTGTATAGCACGAATCCGGGAGATGGGTGACCTTCGCCAGCCACGTGAAATCATTGGGTGCTCAAAAACAATTTAAAGCTTTGCGGGAGCTCCGATTGGGCAACCCGACACCTATCGACGTCGAGATTGCGTTTTACATATCCATATATTATGCAGTGATTCAATCGTACATTAGATGTGTCCTTCTGCTTTTGTATTTGTTATTCCTTCGAATGCTCGTTTGATGCGCGTAATTATCTCGTGGTACCCAAACGAGGCGAAAAACTAGAACGCGTGAGAGGTATAACTACGAAAAAAAGGATTATTTCTGAATATGCGTAAAAAATCGGAACGAGGAGCGGAAGGGGTTTTTTGATTGATGAGTTTACGAATATTGCTTGGAAATTGACGACCGAGCGCTAATTACGTCGGACAAAATAAAGTAACTGGTCGGAGAATGCTGATGATGTGGGCATATCTCGTTCAAGTAAAAAATTATAATGATAATCATAAGAGATTGAGTCCTATAAGCAGTATACTTGAAAAACATCAGTGGCTTGAATAAACACAGAAATCTTGAATTTTTGCTTTATCTCGGATCTGCATGACGATTGTAAGAGAACTTTTTTGTCCGGCGCAATAATAAAAACTCGCAGCTATGTGAAGTGTTGTTGGTTTTTTTTTCTTTTTTTTTTTCGAGCAAATTGAGAATTTTTAATTTAAGTATAGCTGTGATTTTGACATCAGCGACATTGCTTATACATTTAAAAAATTGTAAATGTGGTCGAATGTAAACAATTTTAGTTCTCCTCAGTGTGCTAACGTCATTGTTTTGACGATTTCCATCGAATGATATCACGTTACTGAAGGCCACTCATTCCTTTTTTGAAATATTAAAATCAAACAGTTTTACTCTACATTAGTAGGTACAGCAGAAACGTAATAACTATCATAAATTCTCTGCACCTTTTAAATTACAGCGAATTGTCTTTGAGCTGAAGTTTTTACAGTCGCTTGACACATGAGATTTTTAATTGAAGAATCGGTAATTTATTGTCAAAAATAGAAATTTATTCAGTCATTTACTTTTTTTGTTTCTTCAATTATTTTACGTCCATAAATATGTATACTACGATGCACAAAATCATGTATCGTATAATATATACTATAGATACTATGGTTTCCATGCTTAATAATTTTTATGGTTGCTAAGAAATGCGGAACAGTATAGTACATTGATTATTAAAATACTTCTTCATCTTGGTCATGCTTTTAGGACCTTGTTTATTTGGGTTGAACGATAGTTCTATCGGTATATGAAAGTGACGCGCTACCAAGTCTAGATTAGTATGATTCGTATAAGTATGCTCGTCTTTCGTGGATAATGACCCCGTACACTTGTAATGCAAATACCCCTAAACATCGGAGGCTTTGTAGTTTCAAATTCCTTTCCTTACGAAAGCTTCATTAGTGTACTTCATTACCAAAGTTGCACTAATGGTTCACACAAAACTGAACTTTCTAATAATAAATTATGACGAAAACAGCCAATTATTTTGTCTTTAGAATAATTTTCGTAAGTTGAGTCATTGGTGCGTGCAACTTTCACGACATTTTCGTTACTTATCAATTCCCCTCCTCTCATTCTTTCTTTTACAAACTGGACGACTAGTTTGATATTTTTACGTACGAGAAGCACAAGCATGAACATTTCCGTGGTCGACACCGAGTAAGTACCCGAGACTCTCCTATATAATATTTTGTATTGTATATACTTTAATGTGTACGTGATTTGAATACACCATCAATCAATATATACTTGTTTATCCACGTTATTTGATTAAAAACTTACAAAATAAATATTGTCTTACTATCAAGTGTCATCGCAGTTGATTTAAACAATGACTAGTAAAGAGGTGTTCGGTGAAGGAATTCAAAAATTAGCTCGTGGAAATTGTTTGAATGATTTTTGTGAAAAATATTTTATTAAATTTAGTTTTTGCGTTGGAATACAAATTATTACATGTGTCAATATAGCTATTTTTCAAACATGTGACTGTATTCCTTACATTGTTGTGAAGACACTTGGATACTCATAGTTTCATACGCTTACTTGTTGTATTGTTGTTTGTTATATTTCGTTTTAGTTTTCGTTTAAGAGGCAAAAATGTTTCATTAACAGCTAATAACAAAAATTCAACTAACTAATCCTTCATCAACTCCATTTGTCAAGCAGTACTATTCAACCATGCTTTTTGCCAGTCAAAGTAGTCCTGGTTGTTATGATAATAACTGGCAATGGTATGACCATCCTAGCTCAAAGTCTCAGCCGTAAACCATTGAAAGGAATCTCCAGCCGGCTGATACTCAACCTTGCCGTTGCGGACTTGCTCAATGGTTTCGCACTGCTCTACAACGTGATCATAGAAATTAACGAAAATTATCCTATGAACAAGTATGCATGTTTACTTAGGTGAGCAGTGACAAAAATGTTCTCTGTCCTTGAAAAAAATCCAATCTTGAGGTCACAAGAGCTTACGTATATTTTTAATCTGTTAATAGTCACTATACCAAATTTTGTAGAAATTGATTCGTTGAACACCAACAGTTTCGGGTGTATTAGGCGAAAACGTGACTTGTTAAATTTTCAGCCAAACTTACATTTCGTATTTCTCGGCCAATCGGTTAATTGCGTTTGATAACTTCTAAACGACGATTTCTAGTAACATTTAAGTATTGCATCAAACATACCGAGTCCCTTGCAGCAGACTACAGCTACATACTTCTAATCACTTCTCACTAATTTCTTTGAGTTCCTAATAGTTCCTAATTGTACCAAATTTATAAGAGTTTTATATTTTCCCAGGTATTTATTTATGTTTTGCGGTATGTCCACGAGTTTCTACGCCATAGCCGCAATAGCCATCAATCGTTACATCGCAATAATTTATCCACTCAAGTATACAGAGTACACGTCTGAGCGCGTAGTATTTGTAATGATAGCTGTCAATTGGTGCGCAGCTCTACTGATATCCACGGTACCTCTATACTGGAATAATTTCAAACACGTTACGGATCTCTGTAAAAACCGCAATATCATACCCAGGTGAGACATCAAGAACTTTTATATTATGCCTTTGGTGGAATGTACTAAAAGTGTCTGATTTTTCTTCTTTTAGTTGCTACGTAAAGGTAATTTGGATACCAAATTTCACGATAGTTTGGATCATCGTTTTGGTACTTTACTGTGGAATATGGAAAGCAGCGAGGGCACACACCCAAAGGTCATCAGCGAGGTCGGGGGAAAGTGGTCGGAGACCCAAAAAAAGCAATCTGGTATACACATACGTACATACAGTACCTGAACCCAAGCCAAAATTCACCATCCAAGTGCTTCAAATGTTTTATCGTTGATGATTCTTGTTATTCAAGGTGGTGTTTCTTTTCTTGGGCTGTTTCACGATCTGCTATCTGCCAAAAGTCGTCACGACGTTGTTGAGAGTTTTTGGCCTTTATGGACGGAGCACTGCCACGAACTACTTGAACCATATACAGTTGGTACTGGCAATATCCAACAGTGCTGTCAACCCAGTCATCTATGCCTGGAAGTCCCCTGTCTACCGTGAAGCCTATCGGCGCCTCTTTAGACTCGAAGCACCGAATCATGACAGGGTGAAACAACAGAGTGACTCGAAGAAAACTACCTCAACCGAGAATTCCACGTAAAGATTACGAAGCTCAAACTGTTATCTTGACAAAAACATCATTATTGTATGAGGTGGTGTGATACTTTGAATGGAGAGGAAAGCACATTTCTAAATAAATTAGTAAATATCTATAACTTTGTACTAAAGTTTATGGGCATCAAATCACGTAAATGGTGTTTTTGTTCTTCAGTAGAAATCATTAATCTCTTGATACTTTATTAAAATCGATTATCAAGCTATCACTTTAAAAATTGTTTATTGTCACTTACACGTGCACAAAACCTTATCCTTGAAAATATCTGAAACTATATTCCTTTGTCGTTATCACTTTTGATGAGGGTAATTATATATCAAACGCTGGAAAACGTTCAACGAGTCTAGTCAGACCACCGTTGGCTTGGCCATCGATCAGTACTTTCAAATTTTTTTTATTTCATCGAGTGTTATTTTCTTAAACATGCTTCAATCGTAAGGTCGAACAGTGACGTAAAAAGTTACACCTGACCTGGAAATAAAGCACGTGGAAACTTATCGCTTCCATCGGGCAGAATAATTTAAAAATTTCCCAACGATCTGTCGGACGATGAGGCGACCGGCTTGTGTATACACGCGCGAGACGTGAAGATGAAATTAAACAAATAATAATCGTCCGCCGGCGCTCCTCATGGGAATCCGTTAAAGGCCTCGGAAAGGCCAAAATGTACATTATATATATACACGTATATAAAAGGATCCCATTGAATTCTAAATTTAAAACGAATGTCCGAGCGTCAGCCCGACTGACGGGCAAAACAAACAAGACAACGCGCGCGTATATCCCGAGCTTGTTCATATCTCTCCCGCGCTCCTCCTTTTTTTTCCCCCCCATCCTGCTCTTGGTCTTCCGATGTACATGTATATGCATTTATATGAAAAAGCAGTTCTTGGGAGAGAAGATCAGGCCCTTGAGTGCAGCAAAAGTTCATTCGGATGAGAGACTCGATGAAAAAAAAAAAAAAAAAAAATAGTTTCGAGGGAACGGCTACACTTATACTCAACTGGGCCGAGCGAGAGGGTTTTTAATTTTTCCACAACACTGAAAACAAATATGGCTCAATTATACCATCTGCGCGATCGGGAGTAAAAAAAAAGAAAAAACTGTCTACATCACGCTTATAAGCTAGTTCTCCCCAGCCCCGACTAATTGTCGGACAAAACAAGCCCAGCGGCAAACTGGCGCACCAATTGACCCGGAAACCGTCGACTCCTCTATACACCCAGCATAAGGTACACATGGACCCAATTTTTCGTTTCCCTTTTCCTCGTTTCGCTCGATTTTTTTTTTTTTTTCTTCTTCTTCCTCAACTGCAGCGATGAAAGAAAAATACTCGTCATACGCAGCACGACGATAAGTAGGGAGTTCATTGTGTGTGCACATAATGCACTATAATGTGGGGCCCGGGGCGATACGAGCCGAGTTGTGCGGGCACCCGGGTACACCGTTAATAAGATCGATTGGCTCCCTCCGTTTGGTACACCATTGAAGCCAGAGCATCGGGAAAAAAGTGTGGGATTTTTACATCGTTTCGATTAATTTTCCGTTTTCTCGATAACACAAAGGGATCCCGATGCTTTGAACGACTCATTCTCGGTTACATCTCCATCCTGGAATCTCGCGTTTCTTAATGACCCAAGCGAGCGGATGCACGTACCCCCCGGTAAAATAATGGAGATTAAAATGAGAGGCAGCAACTATATAAGCGTGGAAACGCTCCGTTTGATCGATGCACTGGTAAATGTATATATACATACAGTGCATATAGAAGATGCGGGGGGAGAGAGAGTCTGGGAAAATTCAGCGCGTCTGCAGTGCGGGTGCCCTGCGAATATATAAGAGCCAGGCACGGGACTTTACTGTACAGTATAACAACAACGTACCCTATATATATAAATGTATGTGTATATGTATTGTATGTGCGTGGTAATGAAATTAAACGGCGAAGACGAGGAGGCTGCGATGAGAGAGAGAGAGATCGGCGAGAGGAGAAACCCCGCGCGTGCTCGAGTAACCGGGCGAGCGAGACACAACACGTGCAGCGTTAACCGAGGGCTGCATCTCTCCTCTTCTTTTTCCTCCTCTTTTCGTCTCCGTCCCGTTTGTTATTCGTTCGCTCACGCACACGCGTACACGATTTCTATGTACGTGCAAACACGCGCTCCTCGGCGAGCGTTCATACAGAGAATGATGTTCATTGGGGTTTTTATGATTTTCGGGAGGATCGACGATTCGGCGTTAATTGGGTCTCTTTGAGTCATTTATGGTTGACGACTGGAACAATCGGATCGACCGATTATTGTTTTAAACCAAAAATGCTGTATACATGTACTGTTTCGATGGTGTACATATGCAGCTGTGCGTCAAAACGCGGACGATGATAGTTTGGAAAAAAAGAAACGGCGCCTCGTCTCGTCAAACGTTACATATACAAATCGACTATATACCAACGTGTAAAAGAAGCACACACTCTCCAAGTGAAGCCTCGACGAGAATGTTTTTTTTTTTCCCCCACCCTACAAGTGTACGCCTTTGATTACGCGCATACACACACGTATAAATTTATCAACCCATCCGGCGTACGTGTATAATAAAGACAGCTGAGAAACACCGTGCACGTCGGAGGGTACTCATCGGATACCGGCCGTCTGTCACTGATGCACGTCTTTTCACCCACTCCCGCTTCGCCTCATAAAAAGGATTCGCGCGCTTGTGTGTATACATGTACGCGCGAGAGCGCAAGCTGCGACTGCCGATCGATCGACAGCCGATCCTTCTCTCTCGCTGATGCGTTGAGTTTTTTTTTTTTTTTTTTTGTTCATAAACGCCACTCGAACCACAGTACTGCACTACCAATGACTCACGGCTGTTTATGAAGCTGTTGAGGCCGGCTCGGGGGAGATGTATTTCTTGTTCCCACTGTCTTCGATATCTTACTGGCCATATACCACGTTGCGTTTGACGGGAGATCGGCTGGGAGGTTTATTTTTTTTTTTTTCATCAGAGTCGCGTGCTTGCGAGGCGTCGAATCAGAAAATGATGATAGTTACTATTGTTAAACTGAGCCTTGAAACCACGGAAATTAATCGATAGAAGCAATAATGTCCTTGTTAAGGCAATTGAGGATCTAATAGATCGGTATTAATCCCGTATCGCGATATCCAAGCATAAAGCCCAAAGTCGTAATACCCTTGTTGACACAAGCGTCCCCCTTAAAAGCTCCATCAGCCACTGCAGTGAGTCCCGCATATATATATGTGGACTATGTACGGAAGAGGGAAAAAAGCTCGGGCTGGATGGGAGAGAGTGGGCGGAGGGTGAGAGGGGGATTCAACAGGTCGGTGCTCTCTGCGGCGGCACGCGCTCCCGCAAAATCGACACTCGTCCCACTCCTCTGGCGCTCAATAACCCTATGCGTGTGGGTGTACGCACAAAAGAGGGATGGAGTATACGAGGGTGCGAGAATTCAACGGCGCGAGGGAGACTGTTTCACTACAGGGGCTCGTCCGTACGGATAAATCGTTTTTAATGGCTTGATTTCGCGCAGAGGGTTCATGTACTTTGCTCCGATGCGACGAGGAGTCGGGATTATTTACCGATCAGATTTTTTTTTTTCGCTTCAAAACGAGGAGTACGTGGGTGGTCGTGGATTTTGCTGTGCTTCTCCATCGAAGGTCTGTATACGTTTACACAACCGAAATCTGGAATCCGCCAAGCTGTACAGTGTACCCGTACATATATAATTCAATAACCTGTTGGAGAGAGAGAAAAATATCTCGGAACCATCAATCCGGCTGAAAACGATCGCTCTGGCGGGCACAATGTCGTGTTGTATTCAGCGGCGGAGGGAGAGTTGACAAAAGTATATAAGCTGTTTGGGAGGAGGGAAAAAAAAAAAAAAGAAAAAAATAGTAATCACAAAAATCCTCCCAAAGGACGAAAAAGAAAGGAGTAGGAGGTGCAGGCATGTGCACGTATACCATAGACGGGGATAAAAAATGATCCTTGGAGGTTCTGCCTCGGCACACGTCTGTCCGTCCACCTTTTCATCTCTCTCTCTCTCTCTTCTGTACGTATAATAATATACGCCTTTATACCCAAGTGGGATGATTAATGGGTCCGCGCGCGAGGCGAGTTTTCTGGTTTCTTCGGGGTAAGCCATGCGACGGCCAGCACCAGGAGATAACAGCGCTCGGGAGAGGCCCGGGCTACCGAACGGCTCGCAGGTGGGGAACGACCCCTGATTGCAGGTTGTTTCGGGAGGTGAGAGGTTCGGGCGCGAATTTTTCCCTCTACCGTTGGCACGCGGCTCATCGTTTTTATGAGGAGGGGGGTAGGATTTACACCGCGTTATGCGCGCTCTTTTAAATTACAACCCGCCGAGGCGTATACCATTCAATCGGGCGTGTATATATATGTAAGCACGGCTCCTAGTATAAATATGGAATTCGCGTGTTATTGATAAACCGCAGTTAAAAACCAGCTCTTTTTACGACCGATTGTGGAGTTTCGCGGCGAAAACTCGAGGGGGACTTGGAAGAGAGGACAACGAAGCGCGCTTTACGATGCTTCAGGCAGTACGTAGACATTCAGTGACAAACGGCTCGTGCGCCAAGAGTAATACACTCGCACGAGAAACCGAAGAGATGATATTAAAAAGGTGCGCAAAAAAAAAAGTTAACTGCTCGTATCGATGTACGTAATAGCTAAAGACGAGCATAGTGCTTTTTATTCAAAAGCCAACCATCGTCGTCACCGATGAGAAGAGAGAGGGTAAAAAAAAACTAATTATAAAATCGAGGTCGAGAGATAGATATATATAATATAACGTACGCTGGTTGGGTATGCGTATATCTGGTGCGCGTGTCGCAACTCTCGAAAATTCGGCGCACCCCCGAAATGCTTCTCTTTTTTTTTTTATTTCCCTCTCTTTTCTACATACGCCCCCCGGTAAGTGAATATTGCGCGCGCGTGTGTCACCACTGCCGTTTTGCGTGCGATACCGATCGGTGCCAAGAATCGGACAAGGCCTGGGCTCTAAATTTAATTTTATCGAGTATTTGTTTTGCGAAGAAAAAAAAACCAAGCGCGACGATTCTATTTTGTTCATTGCCATCGAAGGCAAAGGGAAAAACCTGAAGAGAAACAGCAGTAATGCCCAGAGACAGGAAACAGCATAACACAAACTGCTCTCTTTGGACTCGCGTGTATGTACATACGTAAGGGTTGAAAATCGCCCGGTCGCATGTACTAGACGGACAGAGAGAAAGATACCATAAGCTGCATTACATATGCTTCGGAATATGGATGATCGGGCCTCCGCCAGTGTGTGTGTGTGGCAACTGCTGATGCTCCGTTAATAGCGTGTACGTATATATAATAATATATGCGCAGCAACGCCGTCGGCAAGCGGCTTTATGAGTTATAAGTCGGCCATCTTTCCATGCGTGCAAGCTCGTTGCATACACACGCGAGACACCGGGCAAATAATGTGTAATATCCATACTGCACGTACTGCATGCAGCCACTGCTCATATACATGTGCCGGCGAGCGTGTAATGGTATGTATGCATATTTGTACTTTTGTAAGGGCATGTTTAGGGAATCTCACCCTCCGAGCTTCATATCGCCCATGTGTCGTGGCATTGCGTCGATTCGCGCAATTGTACAACGCGCGCATATATACACTTATTTTCACTGACTCGTTTCGTGCTGGTACTGCATAGGTACTTCTAAGGACTTTTTTTCAGATCAGGGGCATTTGATTTTACCTGTGTACGGCCCAAAGTTAACATCAAGCGTGCCGTAAGGTACTTACGATAGTTGCGAATAAAAGAAAAAACTTGCCGAGCCAAAGTGGCTCGTAATACATTATGATCAGCGAGAGACTTTTCAAAAGAATAATCGTCACGTTTATCCTATTTTTTTCGCCATCTACTGGATCGGAGCGGGGAGGCATTTTCAATTAAAACACCCGGCGGGGGACATTAATTTTTGCGAGCGTTCTCCCTACATCCTCAACGTCTACCCCTGCGAGGTGCACGCATGCTCGAGAGCAAGTGTACAAAGAAAGAAAGAAAAAAAAAGGGCACAAGACCAAAGGTACTAGAAAAATGGCCCTTTTTCCAGCCAGGTGTGCTCTGGTATCATATAGTATACGCTCGGAAAGGAGCAAGGGGTATGCGCGAGTACAAGCTCGGCGAGTATATATTATACGCGATATCGGGTGCCCGGTCGTGTCGATGGATCAAACGCGCTTACCGTGGACGAATAAATTACCGGGGCTCTCTCACATCAGTTGTGGTATACACATACATACCTCTGCTGCATGTCCGTGTTCCGGCGTTCCCGAGTAATACACCATCTTTTTCTTTGGGACTGCGCCGGCAATTAACATGATCGCTCTTAAAAGGGAAACCGATGAAAATAGCGCTGATGCTTGCGAGAGAATGACGAGGGGTGAAAAAAAAAGCGCGAAGCCTCGTTACCCATGTATACAACGCGACGACGTCGCGCGGCATTTAATGATTATATTCGCCGTGCTCCGTGGATGCGAAGTGCATGTGTTTACAAGGTATTATATATACACATATATATATATCCGCCATCAGCTCGTTTGCTCTTATACACAAACATGTGCATACACATACCCATTTTACCTCTCGAAACGTTAAATGTAAATATCCGCTCGGTGCGATGAGCAAAAATCCCCTCCCCCCCCCCCCACCAGTTTCCTCGCTCTGCACATGTCGCCTTGTCTGCAGCTCGGAATCATCATTATTATTATTACTATCATGGTTTTACTGCAAAAAGCGTACCTGATACACGCGCTCAGAGGTGAATTATAGGTATGCGCCTTGAGCGCGTTCGATGTTATCGAGGGGGGAGTAAAAGCACCTCTCTGATGCCGGTATGATTGAATCTTCGGGGCGAGATTATTGTTTGCAAAGCAAAGGATGAAAGAAAGCAATGTGGGGCACTACTGACCTGGCTGTCCGGCGGCCGGATTGAGAAAGCTCGGGGGCAGTTGCCGGCTGACGCTCTTGGCCAACTCGCCCCCCGCGAGCCCGTAGATGGCGAACAGCTCCTGCATCGTCGACTCGGCGTACTCGCGCATATTGTCGAAAGGCCGGGCTCGCTCCTCCGACTCGTCCATGTCGTTCTCCTCCCCCTCGTCGAGGTTCTGGCGCTCCTCGTCCTCCTCGTCCTGGGCCTCCAGGAGCTGCTCGTCCGTCGGCTCGAGCGGCCCGCTGCTCTTGTCCGACAACTCCGAGGCCGGACTCCGCACCTGTGGCAAATCAGCGTTAGTCTACGGGATGACGATTGTTTTGTGCCGCAGAGTCAATCGAGGGGCTTACGTCCATGTTGGGCGAGTAGAGCTTCTGCGCCCTGAGCTGCTCGAGGATGAACTTGTGCCGGAACGAGTCGGCGCTGTCCTCGTCGGAGGAGGGCGGCCTCGTCGCCACGGACAGGTCCATGGGTATGACCTCGTTGTTGTTGAGCCTCCGTTTGGGGGAGCGCGCCGGGCTGCAGCCCCCGCTTTCGTGACCACCCTGGAGGGGTGTCGCCTCGTCGTTGGACCGGCAGTCGTCGTTCGGCCCGCCGGACTCGGCGTCGTCCTCGCGGTCGTCCGACTCGTCCGAGACCTCGGCCATCCGGCTGCTGATGGGCTTGAAGTTTTTGCGCTTGTTGCGGGGCTTGCCGGGCTGCTGGCAGCCGGGCGGCTGGGACGACGATTGGATGCTCGCGGCCAGCTGGAGCTGTTGGGTGGGGTGACTCGGGTCGTACTGTTGGGAGTCGCTGTCTTGGTCGCAGGTCGAGCTGGCCCCGGTGATGCGCCGCGAAGTCGACGCGGCAAAGTTGTACACCGATTCCGATAGCATGTCCGCTGCGATCGAGCCTGCGTTTTCGTCAGTCGTTTACTTTCTTTTTTTTTTTTTTCTCTACCAAATTTAGGTGTGCAAAATGATATACTCACTGGGTCCATATGGACTCGTTACGGCGGACATCGCGAGTCTCGTGCTCCGTTCACCTCGTCACCACGCCCTGAAACCATTATATGCCATACGCAATCTGTTATTTATTGTTATTTTTTTCCCCCCAATTGTTTAATTAACCGTATCGCTTTGGCCTTTTTCCAACCCAGCCAATGCTAATGCACCCGTGAACCAGTGGCTGTTATACGTACCTACTTGCATTATGTACTCGTGTTTATGAAAAAAAGAATGAAAAAGAACAATAAAGAAAGAAAGTCAGCAGCAGCCTCCCTTTCTCCGTCGAATCGAGCGAAAACGAGGCGCAAAACAAAGGCACGTCACGGAAACAAAAGCCCAAGGAGGGTGATATACGAGTTCTGCTCTCTTTCTTATACTTGCTTCTTGTTTCGTTTCCTCGCACCCCCCTCGACTGTTTTTATTTTTCAATTTTTTTTATTATTATTATTTCCACAGTCGTTCGGATTTTTAGTCGTCCTCCCTCCGTCCCCCCTCGTTTCTCGCGCCTCCTCGGGCGTGTACGTATGTGTGTTTATACGCGAGCTGCTTTATGTACTCCGGCGTTCCTGGTCACACTCTTCCTGCTCTTTCTCTCTTTCCTCCTCCTCTACGTGTGTGGCATTTTTCGCTCTCCCTCTCGTTGTACCACGGAATTTCCTTGTTTCTCGCGTATTTTTAAATGCTCGTCGAAACCGCCTGTAGCGCCAACGTTTTTTTTTTTTTCAATAGCCCTACATAGCAATCCCCGTTTTTCACTCCAAATATCGTGAAAAGGAGATCAACAAATTACCAAAAAAGAAAAAAAAAAAAAAAAGCAAGTGCAATAAATCAGCGTCCTCTCGTAATTTTAACATTCTCAAAGTTCCCCCGAACCAAGAAAGAAAATCAGCCCCAACGAGAGTAAAATTAGCGATCAGCGCTAATTTATCCGCTCCTTATACAGGGACGCCGTACATAAGGGGCCCAAAGTCGCGGGACCATATAAATCGCGATCGGAGAGGATGTACCTATCTCGTCAATTTGCGCGCTTTCTCGAGGGGCCCCATAAATCCGCGCTGCCCTCGGAATCTCGAAAATCCCGTAGGTCATGCCGCCTGCGCTTCTATTCCTCGTCGCACACATAAAACACAATATAACCCCGGTGCGCGCGGCTTTTGCCCAGTAAATTTTAAACCGGTTCGCGGAAAAAAACGCGCTCCCCCCCCCCTATCTCTGGGGCTTTGCGCGCATACCTCGATCATCGCATTATACAGAACGGATTTTCAATTTACGAGCCCGCGCCGGCCCCAAACGCGCACCGAGCGACGCCTAGAGGCGTTATACCGTGTCCCTCTCCTCGAGACGGAGCGCAACACGCGAGACGCGAGAGGTGTGCGTTGACGGGGCCAAGCGCCATGAATAAAAAAAGGGGAAAAAAAAAAAATGCCAGAGGGAAAATATGGCAACAGGCGTGGAAGTAAAGGAAGGTGTGTGTAGTCGAGAGGGAGGGGAAACAAAGAAAAAAAAAACAAGCTAAATCCTGGAAGTGGTGGCCGGATGATAAGTCGCGCGCGCGCGTGTTAAATTGCAACAATGCGAGTATGTTGGTAGGATAGAGCCGAGCGAGATCCGTCCGAGCGATATTACGCGCGCGCATGACGCGTTGCGTGAGTGCGCTATATGCAACAAACGCGTGTGTGCCTCTTTCTCTCTCGAGGGTGATAATGTATTCCAGGTCCGCCCCATCACCCGGCTCGGCACGTATATATGTACATGGGTATATGAACAGCGCAGTCCACCATTGCGGTGCCGGGGGAGGGCGGGGGGATAGGAAAACGGGCCGGGTCGCACGCAATAGGCATTGTAACAGATGTTAATTATCCCTTCTGTGCCTCCGATGCTCCGATGGCGAAGGAAGGAGGAAGGGAAAAAGCGTCCGTGCACATGTATATACATCGACCATCCCCGCGAGTGTGTGCATAATGTATTTATGTACTTCGCCTCCGGCATGCGCCATTGCTGACTTGCTGACGTGTATGTACATAGGTTATACGTGTGTCTGTGCGTGCATTTGCATGTAGGTATTTGCAATAAAGCAATTCCGCGCGTCACTTCGACTAGACTTATTGCGGGTAAGTATATATAGGTATGTATGCTGCTGATATGTAAGGAGCATAATATGTATCTATGAGATTTTGTGTAAATGGTAATGTTGGTGCGACGAGGGAATTTCATACGTGGCCATTTTTTTCGCTCCCAAATTGAAATTTCTTACCACAGCAGGAGAAATATAACAACAACAACAGAAAAAAACCATCTCAGCAAAGATCTCAGAGTTTGGACGGAAAAAGCAAAAAAGGCCAAAAGTATGAAAAATTCGGTGGGCGCGCGGAGAAATGGCTAAAGGCGCCGAGGAATCGTAAATCGGCGCCCGATGCGCTCTTTTGCCCCCTCCCGGGCTAAAAACACGCCCGGCTCTCGAGTGCCCGTTCGCGGAAACGCGGCCGCGAGCCGCTCTCCTCCCGATGTTATCGAAATTTTTTATCGGCCCGCACCACTCGTTCCTTCATCCCGGGGGGGGGGGCCTTTTTCTCATCTCTCTTCGGTTTTTGCTCGCACGCACACGCACCGAGTCAGGGACTTCGCGGAACGAAACTAGCGACTCGCGAAATTCCCGAGTGAGTGCTCGCGCCCTGCCCTTTGGGGGACCTTCGAGGCCATAGTTGGCCATTTTTTCCAACGCCGAATTTTTATTTTTATTATTATTTCATGTACCGTAAGTGGACATATAAACAGAAGTTGTTTGCTTCCATTGCCCGTTCACGGAGCTGCAAGGGGTCGGAATAAAATTCTCACCCAACACCGGAGCGCCAACCAAACAATCAATATTTTCCTCTCGCAAACTAACGCGCTATCGACTCTCTTGAAAAAAAAAAAAAAAAAAAAAACTGCTTGTGCCATGCATGCGAGGAACACTCGAGACCTCGCCTCTAATAAACCGAAATTCGGGACCCATACGGCATGGGCCTCGCAACGGACCGAAACGTTCGGTGCACTTGTAATCCGAGGAAAGGGTTTTACGAGAGGTTTTGAGGTGGCCTCGTCGTCGCCGGGTCGCACTCGAGCGCTACACTCGAGACCCCCCCCCCCTTCACTCTTGCATCCTTTCCTCATCCGCATAGGCCACGTAGTGCAGGAGGGAGATTATTCAAATTCGGAGATTTGTAGCCGGCGCCGTTTTCTTACTCGGGGTTTATTAAGTGGTCGGTGCTCGTGAAGCCTTTCGGGACGATCGGGCGTATGATTCATTACAATGTGCCATAGAATTTCGCGCCTTGGTGGTAATTGTTACCAACAAATTCCTAAATTCTTAAAATATAGACTTTCTTTTATACGGAAAGGGTACTTTTTCCGAGATCCAAAAGGTTTGTAGATGCAAGTTAAATTTATACGAAAAAATAAACTTTGGCATCCAAGTCACGACACGTTAAATTCTTTGTTAAGATACACCATGATGTACCCTCAAGTTGATAGAAAACATTTTAGTGTTGTGATTATTTGTTGCATTAAAATAATTGTTAGCCGATGCTTAAAAAATAATATTTATTTAAAAATAAACAACTTTTCCTACGAGGTAAAAGTAACACGGGAAAATTGAATATTTTTTTCTTAAAGATCTGCACATTTGGGGCTGATGATTTAATTTCTCCTGAAATAAAAATTTCCCGACTTTGAATCATATACCGATCAACTATGTAAAATTTTTTTAACAGCCAATTTGATACAGTAAGAACTTATGTCGTGACAAAAAATAAACACGATTCTGCTCTATAAAGAGGAGACGATCCTCACGGGAGACCAAAAGGGGAGTGCATAGCCAGGTTTTTCGGTCGAAAACCGGATCGATGGACAGACGGCTTATCGAGAGGGAAAGTCGATCGATCTTCGTGTATCCGTGGAGCGCCTCAAAATTCCCTTGTCTCGCGTGTATATCTCCCTCCTCTTCTTACGCGATAGCGCAACGCCTTCACATTGACACGCCCGTGACTCGCTCGTCCTGGAATTTCCTTTTTTTAGGAGTCACGAAGAAAAAGACGTGCTGGTTATGATCGAGTTTGAGTGGCGTGAAAAAACAAAATAATTAACAAATAAATAAAAGATCGGTGCACCGATTCCCCCCCGAGTTCGACAACTTCGGCAGCAGTGGTAATAAGATATCCTCTCGGGCGTCACGTACGTATAGTCTCGAATAAAATTTATTTCTCAAAACACTTGCATGGGCACAGACTCGGCATTCACGGAAACACTCGGGCTTTCGTAAAAAACTAAAAACTCGAGCTCGTACTTTTCCACGGAACCCCGGCGACAGCGAGCAAAACAAAAAAAAATAAATCCACCGACCCACCGATAATGAAAAGAGGAAGAAAAAAAAATCCGTGCACATTATAATACACACTTGGCGAGAGTACATAAAGAAAAAGCGAACGCTTGCATGCACTTGGCGAGTGCGTTTATACGTATACACGAAGGAAAAAAAAAAAGGGGGAGAGAGAAGCGTAAAGCGGGAGGAGGAAAGCGAACGAGGCTAAATCGCGCGAGGGAGCGAGAGCTCGCGTTTATGCATGTATGAATGCACGGGCGAGTGTGCGCGCATTGGTGAGATATGGTGTGAAACGCGAGAGGCTGAGATTAAAGAATGAAAAACAGAGGATTCTCAGAAGCAAGAGAGAGAGAGAGAGAGAGAGAGTGAAAATGAGAGGAAGGGAGGGACTCGAGTCATAATAATATTCGTAATTTCGAGCCAGAGCTGCGTTGGAGCTCGCCGCATCCTTTGCTTCTCGCGATCGAAGCGTTCTACCCTGTCGCGCGCAATATTCGCCGATAAAACGCGTTAATTTACCATACCACGTTGCACGGGAAAGTGCAATTATTATCACACCACCGAGAGCGGGTTTTCCGTACCTGCGATTATTGTCACTTTGGCCCGATGCAAAGGGGGACGAGGAAGAGGGGGGAGGGGGAAAAAAAGAGGCTCGAAGGCCGAAAAATCCGAGAGGGGCCGCGAGGAATAATAATCCACGCGGACAATGTGAGTAACAACGACAATATAAGAGTGGCAATAACAACAATAACGGCGTGGTTTTGCCGAGCAAAGTGACAACGATCCTCGGACATGAGCGCGGCGCGCATAATAGCCGGTTATATTACAATAAACACAAGAGGTAGGGAGGGAGGGAGGAAAAATGTGGAGAAACGCCGAGAGGCAGAGAGGAACAAAAGTCGAGCAATAGACCAGAGAGCGGCTTTGTGCATTATTATTATTATTATTATTATTATTATTATTATCATCGCCGCGTGTGCACCTCCTCTCTCCCTCCCTGGTCGTCGGGGGGGAAATATCGACTCGCGGTAGGTAGGCGCATTGATTATGCAGGCGCCTATAATACCCCTCGCCGTCCCGTATGTTTAAGCACCGGCCTTTGGGAGATCGGCTCGAAATAACGAGCCCGCGCCGCGAAATGTAACGCGCGAGGAGTGCGTGTACACGTATATACATATATATATACTCCTCCTTTTTCCCATTCTTCTTCGTCTTCTTCGCGCCGGGCTCCTCTCTCTCTCTCTCTCTCTTCCTATCCCCCCCATTGTCTCGGTTTTTTTTTTTTTTCGCGCTTCCTCCTCCCCTTCTCATCTAGCCGATTGTAAAGCGCTACAAACACACGTGTGGCTCTGAGCCGAGGCGGCGTTAAAAATAGAGCACGCAGAGACTCACTAATCTGGTTAGGTCCACTTAGCGTAACACCGGCCATTTAGGACCTTAATGTGTATACGCTCGATGGCGCAGCCTCTTCTTCTCCGCGCGAGAAAGTAGGTACACCTACGCGCAGCCGATAGACCGGCTCCTTCCGTGTTGTTTCGCGAAATGCGCTAAAACGTCTTAATGAGAGCACGGAACGGATGCTCGGGTGGGCTTTTTCTCCTTTTTTTTTTTTCGTCGGCCTGCTTCTGCGATTTTTTTCAAAGAATATGAGGCTTTAACCAGTTGAACCGTATTAACTGGGCAAACTCGGCCCGTGTAATTGCTAAAATCGACGAAACGTGTATACGGACCTGTAGAGACGAAACAAATATCGCACGAAAAACAATTAAGCCCGTACTCGTACTGATCAAAGGTATAGTATAAAGGATCGATAGTAACGTGATTATTTTTCGTAATGACCCCGTGGTACGGGGTGAATTGAGCTCTTTTTTTTTTTTTTCTCTCTCCCTTCCCCCGAGATCCGGAGCCACGGAGCGCCAGTATGAAGAATATGGCCGCGTGTTTCGAGGCGGTGCACGCGAGTGTATTACTCTGGAAACGCGTGAAAAATGAGCAACCGAGACATAATAAAGAAGCCACGTAAAGCTCGCCTAATAAATACCCACAAAAGAGGCCGAACGGAGAAGAGGAATAATAAACAACGAGGAGGGGGATGATGATGATGATGATGATGATGATGGCGATGATAATAAAGAAAAGGGGAGAAGAAGAAGGGAAAAAAGGATATGGAAGAAAGGAGGGAATCAGACCGGGAGGTGGAGGAGAGGATCGAAGGAAGGAATCCATTCTCGAGCGCTAGGACGTCCGACGATTAATTAATTACCCCCCGACGCACACACACACACACGCTCGCCCGCTCCTTTCTTTAATTACTTCTGAAACCCCCGCGGTACATATAATGCATGTATGTGTGTATATATATCGGAGCTTGGCGTGGCACGAGGGGGCGAGTCGGGCTCTCGCGTATCCTCCTCCGAGTCTCTCGCGACGCCTAATTACATCGATCGCCAGGCGCCGCTGGGTATTATATATACACCACGTCTCGCGCCAATCTGTATACGTATACAATAGTGGAACACTCTGTTGTTTTGTTTCCCCCCCATCCTTTTCTTCCGTTGTTGCTTCGCGCCGATGAGGTCGTTCGTGCACATTGGAAAATTTCTACCCAACAACCGCAGTCACGAACGCGATCACCGATACGAGCCTCGTTGCGATGGCAACTGGTTGAATTACCGTCCGCTCGAGTTTTTAATTTCAGAATTTTTCGCAAAACCAAATCTATCCTATACGAGAATATATGAGCCGGGGGTGAATTAGTTTCGAGATAAAAAGAGCGGCAACTGCACGCGCCTCGTTTGGAGTCTGCTCCTGTCAATCAAGCTCCCGCATCCGGATCTCATGAGCCGATCGTAATACAACCCCCCCCCCCCGATGTTCCCTCCTTTTCTCAATAATGCGCCCGGCAAATGCAGCGGCTTATAAAAATCAACCCTTGCGCGCTCGTGGCCATTTTTCAAATCCGCCTCTCAATGGCCTTATCTGGGCGCGGCAACGCAAGGGGGTTCCCGGTGACATGCTTTTTTCTTTTTTTTTCCTTCCATCTTCCCGAGCCGCATCAAAATGCAAAACCCAATCTGGAAATCACGGGCGGAGGAAATATTATTTTATCATTTAGCGGAAATGAATAATTCATGAGCCGTTTATACGTGTAAATAGAGGAATCGGGGGATTTTCGGCAAACAACGAGAGCACCCATATGGGCGGAAGGTGAAAAGGCTCTCCTCCCTCTTCCCCTGGTGCATATGATTTTTATTTCTTTCTCTCTGCTCTTTTTTTTTTTTTTTTTTTTACGAGTTGTGCCACGTACACGTGAAATGGTTATCGGGCATTACTTTTTCCCCTCCGACACGCCGAGTATATGCATGTATAAAACAAGATTTCGAAAATCCGTTATTTCAATAGTGCATATGGAGGGTCCCGAGATGGGGATGATGGAAGCGCGCACGCACAAGCCGGTCTGAATAATTTTATAAAATTAATAGTTAAAGGGTGGCTGCCGCCGCTCGTGCCATTATGCCCGTATGCAAATAAGAGAGAAAGAGGGATGCTGCAGCTATAATGCGCAACGTCGGGGGTTGTCGCGAAAAAAACAACACTGGCTCGAGGGGGATCCCTCGCTTCTCGCCCGGTCTGTGGTCGAGGAAAGATGCGGAGAGCGAGATTTCGGCTTTTTTTTTCCCCTCCCCCCCGTGTACCAACGGGAAACTGGTCTCGAAATGACTGGGCGAGTGACGCCCCGATGTGTGTGTTACTCGATGCCGTGAGGTTTCGTTGGCGAAAATGCAGATTATTACAATTGAGAAATGAAAAAAAAAAAAAAAACGCGTGTACACATACATGCACGAACAAGTATATAGGTATACGTACACGAAGAACTAATCATATCGGGGCCAAACAAACAAAAGCATCACTTGAGCGGAGCCCGCGAGCGCCAACAAAAGCTGCTGTGCACACTGTATTATATACATGTACACATTTGTGTGTATGTACACTGAAAGAAGGAGTGTATATGGGTTATATGTATATACGCGCAAGCTGCGAGGCATTAAAACTCCCCGAGATTTATAGCAAGTATAGGTGTATAGGTACATGCATGCACACACGCGTCTCTTCTTCTCGTTTCGTATACCTGTATATATAGGTACTGTACACGCACACGGTGTTGGTGCCCCGTTGCTGTGCTTCGATGTGGCGCTGCCGGACCCGTTCGATTCGCGGCGGTCCTTCCGAGTAGAAAAAATAATAATAAAACGAGTTCGTACAAAGGGTACGGGAAGGCTCGTACAAACAATGCGTCCAGCCTTCCTGGCTTTCTTTCTTTATTTCTTTTTCAATTTTTTTTTTTTT
This sequence comes from Copidosoma floridanum, assembly GCF_000648655.2. Next base: position 1,336,209 of record NW_019379459.1, on the reverse strand, counting down.
TTTTTTTTCGTCAATTTTTCGTGCTCAAAGCCAGGACTCTCGAGTTGACGCACAAGCGTGTTTGCCAAAAAAAAAAAAAAAAAAAAAAAAAAATTGATGAGCAATCGACTCTCGTTGCAGGCTTGAAAAAGTTCTTTTGTGCAAAAAATAAAGGAAAAGGGGCCAAAAGTAAGCTATACCCTCGATTTTTTTGCATGACTAAATTTCGTTGATGGAAATGACATTGGTACTTGTATGAAACAAAAAAAAAAGTAGTTTATTGTTGTATACGTACTCGGGTGTCGCATGGGTAAGAGCCACTGCACCACCTCGCTCAGGACTCACCTGAAACAAAAAAAAAGGCACGATTATTCACCCAATATACATTTCAGGAAAAGGATAAAAAAAACGTGTAAGCCCCAAACCCCCGAGAACAGAGTCGTCATCGCAGTTGGGTAGAAATCGCGTTTAGCATCGCGTCCGCTCGAGTTTTCCCCGACCGAAAGTCTCAATTATCCTCCGCGGCGCGCAAAAGCTTTCACCGCGACTGGCGCGCACGTCGCGCGAGAGCAATTATAGGAGCCCGGCTCTGGTGCTCCTCCGTCGCGGCAAAGTATACACCTCTCGGCTCCGCAGTGCCATTTCCAATAGCTCATTATTGTCCCGATCGTGATGCCATGTACTGTCGTACTTTTGCCCTCCAGGGGAAATTGCGTGCCCAACGGCTCGATCGGGTTTTTTCTCAATGCCATTCACCGGTTACAGTGTATACTGGATCGCCCTCTCGCACAGCTGTACGTATATTAACTCGAGTAACGAAAAAAAAAAATGGCCAAAATTGAAAGAGCCAAAGAGCGAGCTTGAATAAATTTCATCGGGGCGCATTGAGCAAGGATGAGGAATATCTTTTCCCCGGGGCCCCGCTCGCATGCACGTGTGCGTATACACACCGAGTTTGTTTCGACCGGTGAAAAGAAACGCGAGGAGATTGAGAAAGGGTTGAGAGGCGGGGGGGACGGATGATGAAAAATGAGTCGGCGGAATTGCATAAATTTAACGAAAATTCGAGCCGACGAGCGCGCGAGCCCGATTACCGGGACCACGAGGAGAGGAAGCGAGTATAGACCTCGGCAACGAGGGGGGCCCTTTTTTTTTCCTCCTCTCCGCTCCTCCTTTTCTGCGTTCGGGCGCATCGGCAAAACGCAGTGGCAAGCACACACACATATATATATGTGCACAAGGAGGACTAAACCGCATGCATATATATAACACGCGAATAAAAAGGAAGGATTCCGCGAAACGCAGAAAAATCCCCGAGGGGGAGATAATGCATCTTCGGGCTCTTGCTCCCGCTTCTTTTTTCTTCCTCCCTTTCTGCTGGAAGGGGGGACCCTCGCAAAATTTTGCTAAATTGCTCCTTTCCTCGTTTCTATATTAAGCAGCGAGCCTGTTGCGCTGTATCCCTCTCTCTGTGTCCCTCTGTTGCATTAATATTTGAGGAAAGTAATGCCACGCGAATATCCACATTTTTCGCCGGCTTGAGTTATTAATGCCCGTAACTGAGAATACAATTACCTTGAGGGTAACCGATATAGCACCTCTTTGCTTTTGATATTCCACGAGTACGCATGTATATTCCTTGTCATCTCTCACTGGCGCGCATTTTCGAAATTTACGAGATTCAAGGCCGTAAAACTCGCGACAAAAGTCCCGAAAAGACGAAGCTGCGCAAGAAGGAGGAGGAGAGGCCCGCGACGACTCGTCCATAAATCCGCTTATACGCAAAGGCGGCAAGAGAGGAGTATTTATAATACGAGCGCGTAAGAGCCTTTCGGATTCCGGGAAACCATACGCGCCAAATTCCTCGAAATTCGCGGGCTACCGGGGGCCATTTCGCTCTTTGCTGGGGGGGGGGGAACACAATCGAAAAGGGACTTTTCGTCCCGAAAGAGCTGACGCTCGAGGTTTGGTATAGATACAATCCACCTTTATAGTAGGTGTTTTTTCTTTTTCTCTATCTTCAAGAAATTCCGAGGGATGTGGCTGATATTTCTCTCGGCACTGGGAAATAATGAAATTCATTCGACGCTCCATTCTTGAGTTACAAGAGTTTACTACATAATATACACTTTATATGTGTACAGTGGAACGATCGCGTTGAGGGGCGAGGGGGTGGGGGATTAGTCAAATATCTGCTGGCGAAATGTCAATAAAATTTCAAAATCCCATTACGGTTTCCATTTCCAGGTGGCAGGCTCGGGTTACCGGAGGACACACACCAACGACGATGGCGATGACCCGATCTCTAATACGTGGTGTTACGTCGGCTTAGCATTTGAATAATCTATCCTCTCCTAATGTCGCCCGGGAACCTTTTACTTTAATTACCCTTTATATCCCTTCGAAAGGGTATTTAAACCTTTTTTTTTTCTTGTACCAATCATCGTACGCTCTTATTGTCATTAGGGGGAAAAAAAAAGTCTAGACCGGATGTAATTTCCTATAAAAACTATTTCACTTACCCGCAGATAGAAATCACGGGTACGGGTGCACGTTCGCGATGTTCCCGTTTGATAGCGAGAAAAACCACGGAGATACGGAGCTCCGATAAATATGAACAATCCATCAAAAAATTATTCACATACCATTGGGCGTAATCGCAATCGTATACGTATGTTATGTATGAAAATTCCGCGAGAGTGAGCAAGGGAGGAGCCTCTCGAAAAGAGTGCGTAAACAATACGCAGGATGAGTGCAAAGTACAGATCTCTTCAAAGAAGTGCGAAGGAAGGAAGGAGTAAACGGGTGGAGGTGGAGGGGGAAGGGGTGGTACGAAAGAAAAGGAGCGCGGGTCTCGCGTGGCGGAACGGCGATGAGTATATGCAGAGAGGAGAGGAGAATCAACTGGGGTACAAAGGAGAGAGAGAGAGAGAGGTTGGGCCGCGCTCGCGAAATGATGAATCGTTTCTATTAAAATATTTTTTCGGAATGGGCATCCGCCGGCGAGAACAAGAGAGACGGAGAGGAGGACTGGATTTATTTACATATTTTCAATCTGGATTAAGAGGTATAGACCAGGGGAGATATCGCCCCCCCCCTCCCCCTACATGGCTCTCTCGCTCTCGTGGATCTTTTAGATTTCGCCGGATCTCGGTGGATATTTTGCATACAATATACTATCCGTGCAGTGTCTGCGTTTATGTGTACACGCTACACCTGGCATGATTTATCGGCGGCCAATTTTTATTTCGATTAATTTAACCGGTGATAAGGTCAGAGATGTATCCTCGAGGATGTTGTACCTCACCAGAATCCGCTTGGCTGAACCTTTGCGATTTGGATAACACCTACTGTCTTTTCGAAAAAACTTTGTAGGCCACTCTTGGACGACTCAATAGGCCATACAACCGAAGCTACTTTATACATGTCCCGATGTCAAACTCGCGTGAATACCGTCTTACCGTCGAGAGAGACGCGACGTTACTCGGAATCTCTTTTTGGCCTCTCTATTGTTACTTCGATCGGTATATATGTATGAAAATCGGTGGAAGGAGGAGGCTTTTGTTTGTTTTCACCAATGCATGGCTTCCGTTGGGCACGTCCGGCTAGATTTTCCGCCCAGATTTTCGTCCCTCACCCACCCGCCATCTTGATATCGTATAGGTATAAGTACACTTCATTTTTCCAAAGATACCGCTCTCGCAGGATTATACTTTTCACGAAGCAGAGTTGCGAGTTCGCGTTGGTCTAATTACACCCACGCGGTGGTGGCCCATATAGAGTTATGTGCGCAATCGCCGAACAAAGGAGCCGGGGGGGTGGTGTAGCGTAATAATGTATTTTATCGTGTAGGTATGGGTGATAAATGAATTATCGAGAGCGCGATCCCTCGTATCGAGTTGTTAGCGCAGAGGTGCCGGGTACATTATCGAACCCGAAAGAGGTCCAACGAGAGAGTTTCCAGGGCGCACGAGAATTCCATCGGAGATTTTATCCTCCCCCCCCCCCCCCAAAGAGACTCCATTAATCACAGCGTGTCTCTCTCGCTCCTCCCTCGCTCTCGCGGTCTTTGTGCTAATGCGCTCGTGCTCCGCTGCTCTCGTTCCATTTGTCACTTATTAGCTGCGTATCGAGAAAGGCCCCGGCAAAATTTACGCGCAAGTATAATAACGCGCCGCTGCTTCGTTCGGCTGTGCATAATGAGCCCAGGTATGCGCGCGCGTTGCGCAAACCGGGACACGAGACTTGGAACCTTTTTTTTTACGGTCAACGTGTGTAGGGGATTTTTTTTTTTTTGTTCTTTCGTTCGGGCTCGGTGACATTGTTTCTGGTGCGCGTGCCATGGTTTTTGAGACCGCCGCATTGTGTTTAATCGGAACGGAGCTGCGTGAATGTTGATTTTTTTTTTTTTAATAATTTTAACGCAGAGCAATATAGGGATCCAATCGCGTGGAAGGGAGGAGGAATTTTTGGCATACCGATTTGTCACTTGTTCGAGGTGATGCAATAGAGAGAAGGGAAATTTGGGTTCACCGAAGCTGCGTAATACATTACGTGGAGGTAAAATCGCGCTTTCCGATGTACTTGGCTCGTTTCGTGCATTTTGGGGTCGTCGACATCGTGTGATTGTTATTCGCCGTTCCTTTCCGTAACTCTTTGTTTTTTATTTCGTGATCTCGCATGAATACCACGGAATGCTCGTTTCGATTTCTTTGTGTGGGTTGGTTTTGAAAATGTACTTTTTCGTCAAGATCGGTTTCGAGATCGGGAAAATGAGTAATGGTTCGGCTGATTGATCGGTTTTTTCGAATTTGTTTTGATGTATTCTGGCATACCGATAACGTTGCTCGTTCGGAATGTCTATGTCGTAACACACTTTTTTTTCTCTTCTTTTCTTTAGAAAGTCGATGATTCATTCGAAAAGTTATGCTATTCAAACTACTTTTCAAAACACGTATCGACAAAAAAAATTAAATTCACCCAAAAACCATTTTTTTTTTTTTTTCTACTTATTTACTTCTAGTTTTTCTGCTGAAACAGCGCCTCGTGTTTTTAATATTTATATTATAATAATTACGAAAGACCAATCTGTAAAATACCTTACTCATAAAAAATGAGTACATCCCTGATATTGCAAGAATAACCAAGTTATTACCAATTAAAATGAATGGAAAATGCTTAAAATACGAAAAAAGTCACAAGAAACCATACATTTAAAAAATGGGCCAAATCTTCGGAGAAAAATATTCCAAATGAAAATTTGCAGATTTCGGCATCCAAGCAAATCCCACCACTTTAAGAAAATTTTAATAATCAGTGAATTTCAATTGTGAAAAAAAAAGTACACAAGAAAAACCTTGATTTTCCCCAGTGCCCTTCCATTGCACATTGAATCATAGAAAAAGCTCCGGGACTATTTCACCATCTTTGCACACATTGCGCAACATTCAAGACCGACTCCTGCCCTTCTCTGCCCATCCTATTATACACGACCGAACCTCATACTGATGGTAATAAATAAAAAATTCCCACTTCTTACATTGCATTGAAACGATCAAACAATAGCATCGAAGCATCATCTTTAAATACAGGCAAACGGTACGGTTTCCTCAAAACCATTTCAATTTGTAATCCAAACACCACGAAAATTACAGGCCGCGTCGAAAGACTCCGCAGAGGAAAATGGGCGTCCGATTCCCAATGCTGTTACCTAACAAATCGTTCTCGCATCCCGATGTATATATACATGGTATATAAGCGAGATGACGACACGCACGGGCTTTTCCGATTGTTTGGATAGCAATTCGTTTGTTTAAGTTAGAGGGAAAGGGAGAATATCGAGGAAGAGGAGAGTAGACTCGGGTAGGCGTCTAAAATGGCTCTCTCGATCTCTCCACGCACTCGTGCGCACGTATATATGCATAACGTGTACGTCCGTTGGAGCCGTACACGCGCGCGTCCACGTAATACAACGTATGATTAAACATTATCGCGATAGCGGATAATTGCACAAGTTTTTCGGGGAGTAGTATTATGTGTAAATTTCACCCCCTCCCCCCTCTATCACTCTCTCTCTCTCTCTCTCTCTCTCCCTGTCGTATACTTGTATTCATTGTTCGACAATTCCCGATGTCTGAAATTATAACGTATTAATTTGCTCCGCAGTCGTGCGCACTCGGTGTGCATTGCGATGCTGGCCGCGCGCGGCGACATGCACATTTGGAAGAGAGAGAGAGAGAGAGAGAGAGAGGGAGGGAGGGTATGTGAAAAAAAGGGACACATGCAGAGACAGGCGAGTTGAAAATTACATGTGCACGGGACGGGTCGCATCGCGGGGCTATTACAGGGTAAAAAGGCGATTATTACGAGCGACGAAAAGCCCACGTATGTATATACATGTATATACGCACGTGGTGTGTGCCGCATGCCGCGGCGACTCCTTTTTCCTTTGTCTCGAGACTCGCTTTGGCGCGGGAATTTTACGGGTGTCGCGTCGCTCTTCTCCCTCGCCGCCTTGGCTCTGAGAAGAAATTGCAAGCCGGCTTATTGCTTGGGTGACATCTTCGTTTGAGCTTTTTTCGCTGATGTGTATACGTGTACAAATGAATCGCCCGTCGTATAATTCGTGGTTTTCTTTTTTCGAGCTGTTTTCGGGAAGGGGGATTTCAGTGTGATGTTATGAATTTTGTCGAGGTCAACCCTCAGATGTTCAAAAACATCCCAATAAGGGAAAAGGAACAGTGGACTTGGATAAACTCATCGTCTAATGAATTTGTCGTACATCAAATCTGCTTATTTGTTTGGAAGTCCTGTTGCTCTTCAAAGAGGAGAAGGATAAAAAAAAAAAAAAACACGTATGGATGAGCATTTGCGCACTTACGTGTACATGCAAGTAAGTACATATTAAACGCGAAAGAGCATCAGAGACGGCACACAGCCATGCCTGTATGGTACCTATTCATTATAGTCTTTGCAGCCGATGAAACGTAGACAATGGAGCAGCGTAAAAGGCGCGAAATCCGGAATATACGTGTGTGCACATTTATACAAGTGGTGGTGAGGAGATGCCTTCGAGACGGACTGGCTGGCTTCCACTCCATTGCGAAGGTGGGACACGTGCGGCGCGCGTCTCGCGCAATTAAATTGCGCACTTACCAGCGAACTGTGTGCGTTTGTGTGCCACGCGATGAAGATTGCGACGCGAATCTAATGCGTGGACGTTTTCCGAGATTTTCGCGATGATGCCGCGTTTAAAAATTGACACGATATCGACATCGCCCTTTGGAAAATTTTTGACAAAGCTTGCGCTTATGGAAACGCAAAAAATCATCGGCGGGACCCAAATATTGGCGCGCCACCGCATGAATAAGTAAAGAGCCTTAAAACCTTCTCGGAAGCGACAGCGCCCGAAAATCGACTAATGCAGCTTTCGGCTCAGCTTTTTTTTTTGTTTCCTTGGATCATCGGCCCAACCCTTTCCTCGTGAAAGGAGGGTATCACATAAGCACAACGGCGCGTAAAAAGCGGCGCCAGGACAGCCCGACGAATCTATCGAACGAGTAATTAGCCCGTGTATGTATATATAATCAGCATAAAAGTCTCCGCGGGCGAAAAAAAACGGACACACACCGGTGTATTATACGGGAGGAAAGAAGAAAAAAACAAGCGGCCAACGGCAGGCGCGTCCATTAATCATCCGTATCACACGCGAGAGCACCCGAGTATGGGCTCTCTTTTCCCCTTTTTTCGTGAAATAAAAGAGTCCTTTTTAACGGCTCCGCGCCCAGGAACGTGTGTGTGTGTATAGTAGCCGCGCCGGCGTGACTTTGACCGATAGCCCGCAGCGTGGCGTCGTTGCCCCCGTGTATATATATACATATTATTATGTATGTACCCAATTGCAGCTACCACAGGCTTATCTAAATGCACGTGAAAACGCTGGAATAATTTTCGAGGCTCGAATCAGAAAAAAACAGAAAAGCCCCTCTTTCCCCTTTTTGCTCGTATATACGCGCCATTTGGAAACTCAATAAGTGACGAGTTCAAGAAGACTGTGCCGTATCGTTCGGCCCTTGTACCGATTTTTCTTTACTTTTCTGCAGTGATCCGAGTTTGAACTAATTCTCAGAGTGCAATAACACGTGGTGTATGGGGTATACTTTCCCGCGATCCTATACAACCGCGTGCGCGAGCGGCGAAGCGAACGACAGGCCAAAGTCAGCTCGGCGTCGTCATTAATTAACCGTGCAATATGCGGCATCTCAACAGTAGGGGGGGACTTACTATGGCAAATTAATAGTGCATTAGCTCGGAGAAAATCCTCGGGGAAGAAAGAAGAAGGAGCGTGACGTAATAAAAGAGCCGGGGCATAATACGTATATATATACAAGGGGGGGGGGCATTATTATGCACTCCTGGAGAAAAAGGAGGAGGAGGAGGAGGCACGCATGCGAGTTCGCTCGGCTACACACTGTATATAATATGACAAACGAGCGGCGCGCCCCCAAAATGTCACTCAGCCGTCTGTTGCCATGCCACATTCCACATTATGCTTCACCTGATTTTCGTGCCCACGTCCATGTATATACATATATATATCTATATAATGTTGTGTGTACGCGCGCGAAAGAGAGATGATGATGATGATGTGGTCGGGAAGAACATTTTTTCGAGATTTTCCATACCTATGAGGGACCTAATAAGCTCGTGCGCAGTGCGATGAACCATTTTCCACTTTATTTGTCACTGTAATGGACTCCAAATTGGGAACGAGCTTGGTGATGGAACGTGTCTCGAGAGTCGTTGTTTTTTTTTTTTTTTTTTCTCACAAAAGAGGTGCTGCGGTGTTTTCGAGACTTGACAAATTGAGAGTTTACGGGGGCTAGAAATCACACGTACACCCATCGGGTGAGAAAGAACGAATACTCTGTTTCGTCAAAGAAACACCGCCGCGTTTATCTATGTACAAGCTTTTCTTGTCAAGCGGCAATGAGTGGGACAAGACAATTAATGAAAACTCGGACATTTTCTGCATAATTTACAGCAATCGAGCAGCAGATGGTGTACTGATATTTCATTGCGAGTGCATCGGTGCCGAGATTTCCATTGGAATCTTCTCATATCCAGAATCCCAAGTGGAGGCAAAAGTCGCGGGTATAGTGTATACCGCGCGAGATGAGAGCTAAATTGTTCCCCCCGGTGGAGTCACGTCCGCGAGCATCACCGGTTCGTCATTCCAGCGATCGGTAAAAATCAAGACCGGCAGATTAAAGCTCGGCGATCGGGAGATGACAGGGCGCTCCCCCGTAGCGGCCTCTGCGGTTCGACGCGCCCCGATGGCATATATATATATACACGTTGTACAACGTTAATAGAGCGGCAGCGATAACAATGCAGTCGGAATACCTGTTCGTTTTCTTTTTCAGAAACTTTTCTTCTTTGGAAATTGGGTCGCGCTGCTCATGGCCATGATAATAATGTATAGGTCCGAAACAACTCAAGGATGTGGAGACTGTTTTTTTTACCTCCGCTCGCGAATCGGAGAACTATACTATCTCGATTCCGAGTATAATGTATATATGTATATATATATACACAGGGAGATAAAATATTACCCATTATCCCAGCGATTTCATGAAATATCCATCGCTGTTTCTCGTTACCATAGTAATTGGAGCTCGTGCAAAGATCCCCGGATACATGTAGCCGTGGCGGTGGGAGAGGAGGGGGGGGTGTATTAGAAATTAATCAAAATGCAAAACCCCCTCGCGAGAGTAAGACAATGGCAGAGAGCTATGATAACAATATACATGTACATATTATTGTCGGAATCGGAATAATCGCAAATTGTTATACACATGAAATTGCTCCACATACAGGACGAATCCTCGATCCCCGTGGCGGTGGTGTGTTACACGTACACAATACATCCGCAAAGATTGACTCGAGGAAGAAACAAATATCGATTGGCGATGCGCATATTACGGACGGAGGGAGAATAGCGGAGGGAACGAGTTGTGGTCGGCTGACGCTGCGGGTCGTCGGCCTGACGATCGGGCGCTCTTAATTGCCGGATAATCAAAATACGAAGCGACGACGGAAAGTGTGTGTATAAGAGGAACGAAACAAAAGGCGCTGAAGAACAACGTTTACATGTATCTGTGTGGGGTCGTTGGCCTTTTTTTTTTTTCGCGCCACGCGAGCCGTGTGCGAAAATTTCGTTTGTGGGAAAGTGCGGATTTTTTCGACGCCTATATCCCAGCGCTCATTGTTCTTGCGAAAGCTCGGATTTTTTTTTTTTCCCTACATTTTTCGCCAGCGCATCGTAAGCAGCTATTGTATTCCGATGCATTTCGTTTGCGCTGCTCGACGAAAGTTGCGCTTCAAGGGGGGGACGGAATTTCTCGAAGTAATTGAGTCGTGCGGGTCGGCGCATCGAAACGAGTAACCATCGCCTTGAATTTCCAAAAACTCCGAGTGACCCACGGAATTGTCAGGGCATGTCGGAAGCAAGACATCATTACTTATACCATTATTCGGAAGTTGGCGTGGCCCATGCGGGCGTCGTCGCTTCGATCGGGAGTCCCTCGTGTTCCGGCCGCGATAAATCACCGCCGAGGTGAGCTCTCCCTGCAACGAGGAGGAGGAGGACTCGCACGAGCACACGTATACACCCGAGAGCTCACGTGCCGGCGCCGCCACCATGTGCCACTGCGGAAGCGACAGGTCACTCTTTTACGAAATATTTATGTACCCTGGCGCGCGAGTACAGGGGGAACTCCCTCCCTTTGCACAGAGTCGCGGGTATGGGGGTGGAGAGGCCGTCTCTTGTCTATTTTACGCGTCGCTGCGGAGATTCTCCCGTTTTTCTCTCTCTTTCTCCGTCCCTCGAACGAGACGCTTGATAAACGAGGCGATTCAAGACGGTGGCGCTGAGAGATTAGCGTTAACGATGTCGTGGCCAGGTTACGCGTGTATACACATAGAATTAATTTATCGATGAAGGTGACAACTCCATGTCCATAATATTCCCATTTGTATACTTTTTACCAATCCTTTGATCCAAACATACGGTAATATGTGTATAATCTATGTGAGTATCGATAGGTTTACGGATTTATCGGTGTATTCGTGTATAGCGTCGGGAAAACATTGGATGGTTGTGATCGGTATAATGGCTGTTGATTTAGGTGCTCCGTGAGAGTGGGAAATAATAGACAGAGTGCTGGGTTTATTTCATAAAACGGTGTGTCTCACCAGTCGGCTAAACGCCCAACAAAAATCCCCCGAGCCACGGTACAATTAATCAAACTGATTTACATTAATTACCCTTTATAGCCGCGGCGTTGTGTACAACGCGTGTTTTCACAGTCCAGAACATTATGTGAGACAGCGCGACGATGAATAATATTGTTTGACTTGGTGAGACTCGCGAGCTCGGGAGCACAAAAAAAAAAAAAAAAAAAAAAAAAAAAACGGTAAGGAGAGCAACGCCTATACTATACCATCAAGTGGGTATATGTACCGTACACTTGAGCGCTCGCCCGAAATAAATCTCAAAATTTGCGTTTCAGCGGCTTTGTGGAAACGTCGGCCCTTAATGTCGCGTGGCCGCGCAATGCAAGTTCTCAAAGTGTATAATATATACCTATACGTAGAGGAGTTAGCGCGTGGCAATACCCGAGCGCACCACCCCTGGCGTGTATATATCGTAAATTTAAATTTAGCTAATAGCGGCATTTCAATTACATCAGAGAGCTGCAGCGGTGGGCTTTGTTGGACAAATTTTGCTGGGCTTTTCACGAAAAACCTACCACATTTAGGTTTCTTGCGCTTGATTGACCAGTCAGTGTGGGGAGTCCCCATTTAGGTATCCTTTAGCCAAACTGTAGATCATTAGATGCTGGTATCGTTTTTAGGCTGTAATCATACCCGCGAATGTATTCATTTCCATATACTATTGGTATAGATCTGCAATGATTACCGGGCGACTGTAATTACCGATCGGCCGTATACGTGCTGTATTTGCCGATAATTTTTCAACCCAAGAGATGAGCCACGAAGGAAAGGATCTCCACGCCAAAACTCGCAGCTTTTTTAAAATTCGTAAAAGGTGCAAAGCTCGTGGACTTTATTGTTCGATGCACGTTATTACGCGTGCATGTACACAGCCGTCCGGAAGTTGCATTCCCCGCGACGTGCAAGCGTGTATATATATGTACACTGCGGGGAGGAGGGGAAAAAGGAGTCACTCGGCTTCTTTTTTTTTTTTTTTNTAAATAATAAAAAAAAAAAAAGAAAAGGAAAAAAAAGTTCCCCCTCTCCCGGAGGCAATCGCTCGCGCGCGTGTGAGAGAATTTTATTTCCATTTCGGGAGAGAGAGCGTGAAAGAGGAAAAAAGTTGAAGAGGGCGAGCAGTCGGTCGTCTCGCCTTACGCGGACACCCCGTGAGATTACAAAATTGTCAGAGCCAAGTGGTCGAGTTACACTTGCTGGCTCTCCTTGCACTGTTCTCTTTTTTTTTTTTTTTTTTTTTTTTTTTTTTTTTTTCTTACTTTAGTTTCTCCGCTCCCCCATCGGCTGCGCGATACCCTCCAAGACGGATCACAAAGGGCGTGTGAGAAAAAGGGCTCGCTCACACACCCACCCTCGAGTCGCGCACTGAAATAAAAGCAGCTTGACTTTTTTTCCCCTCCACTTGTGCTTTTTCCCCAATACTGTACACATTACTTGTCGTACTTGGTCACCCCCTCAAATCGTATACTCTATTTTGAGCTCGTCACAGCGTACCCCGCTCACGGGGCATCGTGAAAGTGAAACAAGCACATCAGGTATAATATACCGGTTTTTCATCCGATCGGCGATTATTTCGCAGCCGGAGCAAGACGTCGCCGCCAGCAGGGGAAGGGAGGAGGATAACCACGTGTGTGTACGGGGCAGGTTGAACACAGAAGCCGGGCAGGCTTCTGATAAAGCTTTATCACCCCACGCGGCTCAGATAATAAAGCGCGCGCGTGGATCTAGCACTGCTCGGCAATAAAGTCTCGGTTCGGCTTTGCTTTTCCCTACGTTTTAATTAAGGCCTTGGGATAAACTCTGCGTGTGTTTGTACGTTAGATGTGTGTGTGTACCGCGTCGCCGAGCTCCGTGGATTTACGATTCGGGGAGAATGAAAAATTACAATCTTTCCGCGTACACCGCGATTAAAACGAAACTCGTCGGCTGCACTTTGCTGAGAAAACAATTTTCAATATACGATGCCACGTGCGAGTGTTATATACGGCATAATAATATGTACTCTACCACTACTGCATAATACACTCGAGTGATAAAAATATGAGCGTGGCGTATAAAGGCTTTGTGGTTGAAACTAATTTATATGAATTTGAACAAAAAAAGACAATAATACCTAGTGCATCCATCGTAAAGGAAAAAAAAAAAAAAAAAAAAAAAAAAAAAAACGATAAACATGATAAGAGCTTGCAGTAAACTTTCGTGTACACACGATGTTCCTCGCCACCACGGCTGACTGCGCACATACGATGGAACCGAGAGCTATATACCCACCCACATGTAGAGCTCATGATCGCGCTGTCACGCTGGTGTGTTTACACGCGTTCGTGTGCACCTACGCCCGCGCCCGTCGTAGACAGTGCACCGTCTGAGGGACCGACATCACGTTATGTATATATGTACACATGTTGTGTATACGTAAACGGTGGACACGGCGACAATGTACATGACGGCCACTCGAGGACATCATTTATGTAAACACCTCGAGCTTTTAAGCTCAGGCACTTGTAATTTTAGTTAAAATTATTAATCAACTAGAGTATACTGAAATATGAAATGAATGCTAGTCCTCTGAGAAATTTAGATCGGTGACACTCTAATTATGTATCAATGTCCCCTTCCTTCTCCTTTCCCAACCGATATTACGGTCTATATATAGATGGGAGTTTTGGGTAAAACAAACGTGTAATATGTCATGTATTTGCGTGTAATAAAAGTGTAATAAAAGCGCGACCGACAGAGCCGCGAAAACCGGTCGTTGGACCCCAGGTATTCCGAGTTCCAGTTCCTTCAGCCGAGACTTCCGCGAGTGGCCATCCGTCTGCCAAGCCATGGGGCTTTGAGAAAAGTACTTGTATACAAGACGGGAGGGATCAAGGTGTATTAGCGTGGACGCACCTCCACAGCTTCCGCGGGTATTTTTTGGTCATTGGATGCGTCTGGTAGTTAGTCGTACAACTGCGGTTTTTCAAGCTCGTGTTAGTTGAATTGTTCGAGGATCTGTGTTTTGAGAAATTTTTAATATTAATAATAATATGGGTACCAATTAAACACGGGTAAAATAACTATATGATACAGGTTAGGAAAGGCCGCGATTTCCATATCTCACGGAAATTAAATTTTAAATCTTTCCGCGAGCGGGTAATAAAGTAGTTTTAACGACATGTTGCGACCAGTGTATAACTCCGAGGCGGCTCTTGGTGCCGTTAATTTTTTCTTTTTTTTTTTTTTTA
>NW_019379459.1:1262078-1315958 GCF_000648655.2 Copidosoma floridanum | reverse complement strand
TTTAACCACAATTTTACGTGCGATGCAATGGTAGCGCCAAAAGGATTATAAAAATACCCTATAAACTTTATCAGGCTAACGACTGACTAAGCTTTTTACATTTTTTCCCCGCCACGACTTAATCTACTCCAGTTGAAATGGGATTAATGCAGAAAAAGTACAATCGATAAGTGCATGTATAATTATAAGCGCACTCCCACACCTCCACCCATCATCTCTTGGTCATTTAATATTATTTTCACGCAATGCCAATTGACACGCGTATACGCTAGAGCTGTAAAGCTCGTTTTTCCAGAAATACACCGACCGGAATTATCATGACTGAGGCTATTCTTACTTTTTCATTGCCCGATATTATACGAACAAAGAGCTCGAGACATTCCCGATAATTTCGAGCAGAAAAAAAAAAAAAAAAAAAAAAAATGAAAAAAGGAAATCAGTTGCACTTGCGTGATTTATGCGAGCGCAGTTCCGAGAAACAGCACGGGACGACAGAAAAATTGAAATCCGCAGTCAGTCACAATTAGCCGCGATTACTCGCAATTTTGCTCTGCTTTTGCACTGCAGCGGGGCTCCGTTGCTGCTCCGTTTTGTCCCCTTTCGCGACTCGTCGCGTCAGAAATCTCGGGTGATCTAATAAAAGAGCGCACTCCGAGCGCTGCACCGCTATATGTCTCCCTTCTTTGTATTTCTCAAAATAAGAATTATCACTGTAGGAAAATCATTACCAATTGAAAAAAAAAAAAAAATAATAAAAGTAAAATAAAGTGACGTGTAGGGTTTGCAAAATAGGGAGAGCCATTCGCTAAAACTCGCGTAATAAGCGAGCGAGAGTGTAGGTACATAAGCAGGGCCAAGGAGGCCGAAGGCGGCACACGGTCACTCTCGCAGAGACGATTGTTATTAAGCGTTTTGCCGCGGATATAATCCTTTCCCCCCGTGCGGCTGGTGCACCTCTCCCCGCATCTTTCACTCCCCGAGTTCGGAGCTCCCGCAGCAGCAGTAAAAGCCCTAAGGTTTTTAATACTTTCAGTTGTTTTTATGGCCGTTTGCGGCATTTGCTGCTTCTCTCTTTTTTTTCCCCTCTCTACTCTCCTCCACCACACAACCACGTTTGTAAAAAATAAAAAAAAAAAAAGAAAAGGAAAAAAAAGTTCCCCCTCTCCCGGAGGCAATCGCTCGCGCGCGTGTGAGAGAATTTTATTTCCATTTCGGGAGAGAGAGCGTGAAAGAGGAAAAAAGTTGAAGAGGGCGAGCAGTCGGTCGTCTGACGTACGACTCGGTTGCGTGAAAAAAAAAAGAAAAAAGAAAAAAAAAAGAATCTCATAAAGAGGCGCATTTCGCTCTCAGGCTCTTTTTTTCCTCTTTTCGAGACAGACACGAAATTGTTAAGCAGCGGCATGAAAGGAAGTACGGGAAGAAAAGTCAAACTGTTGTGCGAGTATCGAAAATATTTGGCTATCGCGCGAGATCGTTAGCGCGCTGCGGCGTAATTGAGCTTGGAAAAACGCGTTTGTAAATATATACGCAGCGCACGGGGAACGAGGGTGTGAACGCGAGAATAACGCGTATACCATTATTTATGCTCGTGCAGCGCGCTGCTGTTTACACGACACGTAATCGCAGCCGAGCGTTTCGCGCGTGAATTAATTCGTTTATGCGTATTTACGATCCGCGAGAGAGCGCGTGCACGTGTGTTATGCACCTATATATACTTACATTGGGGTAAGGCTGGGAGTGCGACGTGTGAAAAAAAAGGGAGGGACGATACGCGAGATTTCGAGCTTTTCGCTCACGAGGGTGAGCGAAGGATTCCGTGAAAAATATACAGGTAGCACTCGGATGAACACTTATACTTGGGGTAAAGAGTTGCAGCTTATACGTGCATGTACATAGTTCTTTTATATTAGTTCTGGGTAATTTTATTTTTGACTCTCAAAGCTAATGTAAAAAAATCTTTCACATAAATATATTTTAACAGCATCATTTGGTGGTGGTTGGTGATCCCTTAGTACTCAAAAACTGTGGGGTTCAAAGTAAAATTAACACTAAAAGTGTTCTCTTTATTTTGACAATAAAAAAAAAGGTGTTACACGTTGTCCTCACAGTAGGAAATAATTGCCATTATTTTGGTCATTTTACAAAGATATTACATGGCCATCATAGATGAAGTATGAACAACAATCGGGGGTTTGAACACACCCTAGTATCTCAGAATCACCGGACCCGTTCTCCCACCATGGGACACATTCGTACGTACGACAACTTGATATTTTTTCCGATTTTGACTTTAAATTAGGAAAGAAAAAAGTTCCTTAAAAAATTTTTTTTTAAATGTCACAATTAACTTGTCGCAAATTAGTACAAACTTTTTCAAATGCTCGAACAAAAAGAGGTAAAAATGAAAGGTCCTAGTGACTCCTCGATTATTATTATTTGCGGAATCGCTCGTGTATGCATTTACAAGAGCATCTGACGCACACACACAAGAGCGTCCAGCCAGAAATCCGTCTGCTCCTTCTTCTTATTTCCCTCTCGCTTGTGTTTTTTTTTTTTTTTTTTTTTTTTCTTCTCTTCCCCGGTTATACAGATCCCACGTGCGTATACGTGTACGTTTCTCATTTCGCTCCTTCTCCTCTCAAACTTTTTATCCCTTTGCCTTTTCGATTTCTCTTAATACGCGGCCATAATCCCTCTCCCGCCTCGGCGATAAAACTACCCACGTGCCCCCCCCCCTTCCGCAGCCAGGCTGTACTCGGATTGTCGATTCCGGACGCGTTTGTTAATTACACGGCTGCATCGCTAGAGGAGCTACGGCTGCCTGCTTCCACGACTTCTCGCCTGCTCCTCCCTCGCCCTCCCCCAAAACTGTCAAATTCTTTCATTACTTGTTTTGACAGCTGAAATACATATATGTATACGTATAATACATACATTTATTTCGTGTTTCCGAGATTTTTAATTTAAATTTTGAATTATGAGCGTGCCAGTATGGCCTCCCCATGCTGATCGAACGCAACAAGCGAATCGATTCCAAAATTAACCCTCAACTCCGTGACCCATGAGTAACACCAAATTGAGTGCAATCGGAAAATCGGTTGTCGAAAAATCGCACAAACGCTTCCTCGTTGTAGTGTAACGCTTGCTCGGGGCCGGCATCAGAAGCTCTCTCTCTCTCTCTCTCTCTCTGCAACATTTACAGGAAAAGAGGGTGGGTGGGGGGAGAAGAAATCAACCGACAAATTTTTAAGCAAACACGCGCCGGAACAAATTCGTGGGCTCTGCGGTGTATATGCGAGGCGCAGCATCTCTGCTCCCCAGCAGGGCTGCTACCTGCACACGAAAGAGAGGGAGGAGAGAGAGCCCCCATCGGACGCGGCGTGTTATTGCGCAGTCGTGCGCTGTGTAAATTCACGATATTCTTTAATCTCGCGGCGGCAGTGGCGGCGACAGCAGACTTGCCTGTCTCTCTCTCTCTCTCTCTCCCCTTTTGGCTCGTGAGCCCGAAGGAACGGGAGGAGGCAAGAAAGAGAGGATACATCCCTCCTCGTGTGCTCCGAGGGCCGTGCACACGCGCCGCAGTAAATCTCGCGGACAAACAATCATAATTTTACAGACGAGCCGGCCCGAGAGCTTTTAAAGCCGATATGCTCGGCATGAAATAACGCGACCCCCCCCCCTTCCTCTTGTACGATTGTTTCGCGGTCCTCTCTTTCCCCCTCCGACAAAACCCCCCTTTGTTTTTTTTTCCTCGTCAGCAAACGACTCGTGTACGAGGATCGGTTTGGATTTTCGGACGATCGAGCTTTTCCCGTGGAGCTTTGGCATGTTTGTTTTACCATTGGAATATCAAGGGTATATGTATACGTTTTATGATGGAGAAACTGCCGAGTCTGACGGTAATATGAACACTGAGAGAGCAGTATACGTGCTAATGTTGCTTGCATTTTTGGGAAAATCATTTCTTACTGTAAGGGGAGTGGAACGAAGAGAGGAAAAAAAAAAGTCGAAATGAATTCCAGAGCGCTCGCCACGTAATATTCCGCAGTGTCGCGTGATGGACGCAAGTTCCGCGAAGCCGTTCCAATTGAGCCCATCTAGCCTACGACGCGTAAGTATATTGTGTGCAGTACAGCGTAGTCCATTTTCGGAAATACTTGCTCGAACAAAATGGCGCGTCGGTGTCCGTTAAATTTTATAAAATAAAAGCACGTATAATGTTACGTCGACACGCGTGTATGGGTTGAGAGCGCGGGTATACAGATACATATACGTGTGCCCGCGACGCTCAATGGAAATTACCGCCTCGGTAAATTGAGTCCAGCTCGACGAGCTAACTACGCATTCCCTGGCTATTCACAAATTGTCACTCGATTAGCCGCGGCTGCTCTTCCCCTCCCTCGTCTTTATTCTCCTTTTTTCCCGACAGTATGTGGATGTTACGCGAGTTGAGAAGAGTGTGGTTGGCTCTTTCGAGGAAAACGGCCGCTGAGCGAGCGGTTATTATTCGTCGTTGAACGAACGAGTTACGCGTAACGAGGTGTATATACATACATGTACATGTATATGTAGTCGCCCGATCGAGGAATTAACGGCTGCGGTTAATTGTCGGCGACGTCGGCGCTCCGATGGATTGGTCTGTCGGTTTGTTCGGTAGACATTTACAGGCGACATCAGATGGATTTGCAATTTCAATCATTTGATTTTTTGTTTCTATAAGGAATATAAAGTATAAATAGTACATCTTCGCGCCTAATTCAACGCTTTGGAACGGAAAGTCCGAAGCAAATCGCTTGCAAAACTAAAAAAAAAGGGAGAAAAAATGGACGTCTCGCGGATTTTTTTCCCCAAGCGTTTTAAGTCTTCCCGGCTTTTTTTTTTTGTTTCCTCGCACTGGAAATAATGCGCGCGTGTACGCTCGGAATTTTTTCACAAACAGCCGTTAAGTAAGTCGATAATTGGCCCGTCTCGGGGAAGCCTTCGGCGAGTAATGAAGGCGAAAAAGAGTCGGAGAGCAGCCAAGTCGTCTCTCTCTCTCTCTCGAATGACCTCTTGAGCCGATTTTTTCGTCCACCCCGCTACCCGCACGGCGATAATTGCAGAGGCGTTTATCGGGAACGGCTTCGGCGAGGCCTTGCGCTGTCGTCGCTCGCGCTGGCTCCAATTGTGATCTCCGACCCACGAATCGGTTTTCCTCCCCTCTCGGCGCGACCTTGCGCCTCCGAAAACTTTTTCGATTTCGCGAACTCGCGTCGAATGAGGCGTCCGACGCTACTCATTTGCGATGCTACGCGAGCGTCATTGTTTTGAAAATCGGCCGAACTCAAACGGAGCGCCTTTATTTTTTACATCGCACCTACGTTTGGTATCCGAGACACCACTGATTTTTTTCTGACGCAAGCGCGTTACAAAACATATTTTCGATTCCGTCTTGAAAAAACACCAACAATACACAGTTACGTAAAATGTGCTTTCGAGCAGAAAAAAAAAAAAAAAAAAAAATTGAGTTTGCGTAACTCCTTTACAAATTCAAACGTGGGTACCAGTCCAATTGATAAACCACGAGAGAGCAGCGAAACAAGGGAATACCGAGCCGCTAAAACTTTCCTCGTTCGTACAACCGTGCAATTTGACGATCGGCACAATTTTCTCGTGTCGAGAGACCGAATCATATGTACAGAAATCGGTGGGAGACAAGACGCGGGGCCTCCCTTTACGAGCTATCGCCGTACTCGCGTAAGGGCCCGTCTTTTACGACTGGCCGGAATGCACCAGGGCTTTTCAGGCGCGTTGTATCCCCCGGGCCAACGAGACGCGGCGCGGTTTTTTTTACGATTCCGCTCCTAGCCACAAACTTTTTCGGGACGAAAAAGTGCACTCCGCGCGCGCATGTGTGGGTCATTCCACGATCTTTCAAAATACCTGGGACGGCCCTTTTTTTACGACTCCGGGCTCGTTCACTCGCGTGTAAAAAAACGTTTTTCACACTTGCTCGCGGCTCTAGTTACTTCTTTTCTTTTTCTTGTTTGGTCTTAAAAACAAAAACAAAAAAAAAAAAAAAAAAAAAAACAGTAGACTTCCACGTGAAAAAATTTTTTGCCATGAGATTTATGTATCATGCGTGTGAGTGTGTGTCTGTACCTCTCATTGAGAAATCCACTGGAGAAGCCGGCAGTCGGAGCGATCATAGTTCCCACAAAGACGGGCAGCGACGGCAAAAAAAAAAACCTTTATCACCAATAACAACGATACCCCCTGTGTCTCACTATACGGTGACCATCACAATCGAATCTATCAAGTTTAGGCGTACGTCCGACTCACTCCCGAAAATTCACCACCCGCATTAAAAAAGAGCACTAAGAGGCTTGGAAAAAAAAAAAAAAAAAAAAAACGAGCAAAGATCGGCTCTGTCCTCACTTCACCACCGGTCGAGCCACAAATTTATACAGCAGAAAAAGCCACTGGGGGGTCCGATAGAGACTTGCCAACTGTCACTGTTCACAACTGTCAACCAGCCGGGTCCAACCGATCTCTCCGCTCTCCGAGAAATCGAAATCGCCCAGCGACTCCTCCACGGGAGCGATCGGCTCTATACTGTGATCGGTATTTGATTCCGTGGCTTCTTTGAGCGTGGGAGGGTACGGAATCGATAGGGAGCCTTGCCGATTTTCCAGTTTCCAGGTACCCCCGCGCGTCCACGTGCCTGTGCGTGGGTGTGTATTGCACGATACGCAATCAATCAGAGGACAGAAGAGCACACGCAACGCGCACAGAGAGAAAGAGTGGCTTTTTCTCTATGCAGCGGCGGCGCGACGGGGCATCGCGTCGTCTATGCGCGTGGCTCGACTGGCGCGAGTTGACTGAGACGGGCCCCCGCTCCGGCGATATGCCGGCTTCCGCGAGAGGGCGACCGTACCGATCCGCACCAGAAGCTAGCCTGCACACGTACATTACACGGGCATGCACACACATTCACGGGCCGACTCCCCTTTTGCCGAGAGACTTGCTTGCTACCTATACTCTACGTTGCGCGGATGCCCCTCCATGCCGAGTCGCAGCCCGTGTTGGATTCGTGCCGAGCGCTCCGCCCCCTTTTCGTGCGAGCGAGACGCCCGCTCTCCTTCTCCGTGCTTGCGGCTCATTCCTCCCGTTCTGCGTTGTTTCTTCCTCTCTTTTTCCCATTTCTTCTTCTTTACTTCCCTCGCCAAGGACCCCTTATTGTTCCTTCCCTTTTTTCTTCGAGTTTTTCCTCGCTTGGCACCGCCTCGATTCCGTGCAATTTTTTGACTCTCCTTATCCCTCGGGTCGGCAATTTTTATCGATAGGTGTGTAACAAAATTTCGGAGGGGAGAGAATTCCCTCGCCAACGATGATTTTGGTGGACTCGTGCAGTTGGTACCTATATGTGCGAGTTGCGCGCAAGCCAATTGTATAATTGCCCAGTGGAATCATTTTTCCTTTCCTCCGAGCCTTTGTTCCTCGGGCTGTGTTTTGTATGATTTTACATGTACGCCCGAGCCGATTGTGCGAGTTTCACTGACTATGTGTGGTCGCAAAGTGAACGCGGCTTTGTATAGGGTTTAACTTTTTTTTTTTTTTTTTTATCTGTAGTACAAAAACCATGGGAAATGTAGTTTTACAAAGTTGTGATTGAACTTCTTCATAACATGAGTGGAGCTTAAAAAAGAAACATAAATTATTGATGGTTAAAAATTTCAGAAACTTTAAGGGAAAAAAAAACGAATCTGCGATACCCGTGCACCCGGAGTCAAACATGAAAGTCATATATTGGCCCAAAAAATCAATGTGGATTGTATCGCGATGTAATCCAAAAAGAGAGTCGTGAAGACTTCTTTGAGAAGAACAACTGATGTACAACTGGCATTAGTTAACTTTAGCGACGAACGGCACCCCAGGGGCTCTATCACGCAGTACAAGAATTATCGAAAAAAATACTGACTTTTGCGAGGTATCAAGAGTCGTGATAGAGCCCCTGCTACATGTGTACATAATACGTATACCCAAATCGCCGTTCGGAGCATCAGTGTATAAAATAAAAAAAAAATAAAAAAAACCCTCTCGAGTCAAAATCTATATCTCTATCGTGTTCACGTACACATGTACCTACAATGGAACATTGGAACATCCCGTTGGTGCGTATACATACAAAAATATACACTTATGTGCGCGGTGCACGCGAAACTCGAGCGCGAAATAAAAATGGACGAGAGAAAAATAAGAGGGAGCGCGTGCGCACACCCCGTGACCCGTGACGCACGAATGTACAGGGATACCGTGTCCAGTGAGGAGAGAAAGGAGGCGCGTGCGCGAAGGGTCGCCAGGACGACGCTGTACCTCGTAATACGCGTACACGTATACCTACATACATAAATACGTCACGTAGACTGCACCCCCGAGGACCTGGTCGACCACACCCCTGCCTTTGGGAGAGGGGATGCGCGCACTCGTTTTTGTAGGAGGCCAGTGTGTATATATATAGGTGCGCTGGATGGCTGACAGATGGTCGTCCGATAAGATTGAAGCGAGGACGAGCGTCTGTGTGTATGATTTTATTTTTCTCCTCCTCGTATACGCTCGTTCGATCGCTCGAGTGACGCGTTGGTGTTATTATTGATGGAGAAAGGGAGAAGTATACGGGGACGGGGTGGCTTTTGCCGCATGCAGATTTCAAACGAGATTTCGAACTAGGACGCATGGGTTTTTCTCGCAGCCGAGGACCATTGGGCTCCCGCGTGGATCACTGCGCTGATTTAGGACCTTTGGTTTTAATTTATGACGGCCGCGCATGTGAATTTGACGGAGAAATATTGTCGCGTCGACGACTTCATTTCCACATTTTTTTTTTTTTTTTTTTTCGCCAAAGAATATTTTAAATCTATACATCGCACGCATATACTTACGCTTTTATGTTTACTTACTATTTTTCGCTCGTTTGCATTATACACTTTTGAGGGTACAATAATTATTTTTAAGGGAAAAAAAATAAACATTTCTCATGTTCGGCGCAAATACGCACGGCGAAACGCGATACTTTCTCTGTATATATAAACAGCGCTACGTACACGCACACGTTTCGAGCTGATAGAGAGGGAGAAAGGGTAGGGAAGAAAAAAAAAAAAAAAAAAAAAGAGGAGGGAGGCCCTATAGCTCCAGACGTCCTAAAGGCCGTCTAATCTGACCTATTTCCGTACGAACCCTTTCTCTGCGGCCGTGTGTATACGCGCACCCCGTGTATCCCCTTTTTTTCTAAAAGAGGCGAGACCTAACGGGTCGCAAACGATTTTTCCCACATTCTAGTTTTCACGTAGAATTACGTATACGGAACCCCGTCTAACCCTCTCCTCTCGCGCGGCTGCTGTTGCTTCTGTTTTTTTTTTTTTTTTTTTTTTTCTTCCTTTCTCAGCGCCACTCCACTGTTGCCATATACATATACGTACAGTGCTCAGGAAGTGACGAAGCGAAACGGTATTTTCGATCTTTTCATATAATAATTTTCAACGCCGAAAGGGTTTCTCCTCGTGGCATTAACCCTTAAACGGTAATTCCTGCCCTTGAATCGTCGTCGGGTTACTCCCAAGGATACATGTTGTGTGTGTAGGGTGTGAGTTTTTTTTTTCTCTAGATCTCCTCCTCCTCCTTTTACATGCTCCAGGAAAGTTGTGCTTCCGAGGGAAACACACGAGAGCTGGTGCACCGTTATATTATACCAAGGGTCGAGTAGACGCGGATAGAGTTTCGGGCTTTTTTTTTTTTTTCTTTGTTTTCTCGAGAAAATCTCACAGTGCACCGGGGGATCTTTGTACGAAATGGGAGATTACGTAATGCGGTCTCGGTCAATGCTAAACCCCTCCATCGACGCTTTTTTGACTCATGGCATTGGACTCGTTTTTACGCCGAAAGGGTGATTTCTCCCCCCTCCCTTCCAACCCTTGGAGTAATTGACTCTGTTTGGTGGCACTTTCCATCAAGTCACTTTTGGACTAATATTACCTTTTTATATGGTCACTTTACCCCATACGGTAGATGAGAAAATATTTTTGTCCAAAACATAAAATCGCCCAAAGTGAGTTGAAAAGGTTCTGAATAGCGTCAAAATTTTCAATTTCCAGATCACGTGGGATTTCATGGGGAAACGCCGTGGAAAGCCACTGTAAACGCGAGGTAAGTGAAAAGTACACACAAACGTCCGCGACTTCCGGACGATGCAATGCATCAAGGGGGTTAAACTCGCGGATTAATTGCCGAGGGAAGTCGCAGCCCTTTTCCCTATTTTTTATTTTTCCGGGGGAAGGGTATTTCGGAAAAGGGGTTTTCCGCCACCGCCGCGTTGGACCGCCGAGTGTGAGAAACCATTAGACCCCTGGAGAAACGACTGGCACCCTTTAAGTACAATACGGAGGAAGCGATGGGGTGAATAAATACAGCATGCACTTGGGGCATGTAGAAAAAAAAAAAAAAAAAACTAAAACAGGACGAGGTGTACCTATGCTGCCTGCCTCTGGGCAGGTATCAAACTCGAGAAGGGAAATAATGGGGGATCGGTGTACTCTTTACTTTTTTTTTTTTTTACCGCGCGACGCAAGGGAGATCCTACATTTTTTTTATTATTGGCTTTACGAAAAGTCGGATGACTTTGAAATTTTTTGGAAGCTCCCGCGTAACGTGTTACGATTGATCTATTCCACCTGGCCCTTTCTTTGTAGTGTGGGACCTGCGTTAATTTTTCTTGCTTAACGGGTATAGGGGCGAGAGAGGACCGCCAGCTTGAGTAAACTGAGGGCATAGCATGTAGTTTATGTAGATTTGTGAGAAAAATGCAATGAACGCCCATTTTCATGAAATGTGTTGTGAAATCAGGCGTTATGATTTCGTTAATAGTAGTACCAAAGAATGATATAAGAGACGAATGATTCATCCATCGTATATTTCGAATCGTCGAGAGAGAGACGTCGAACTCGTCCAAAACAGGGTTCACGTCTACGATGTATGTTTGTATATGACTCTCGTATGAAAGTTCAGTAACGCTATGGAAAATGGCTCGTGAACAATTACAAGTACACAAACAAGAATTCACTGACACTGTTCCTAATTTTTTTTTTTTTTTTTTTTTCAACATCTTTACGACATGCATAGTAACAAATCTTGTACCGATTAAGAACAAAGTTCGCTCGCGAGAGACGATAATCGAGCGTCCGTCGAGTCATAGTCTGACAAAAGACAGCAGCCGCAACTCTACTTTTGGACGAGAGATGATGGAGCCTTTTTTCCTCTCCAGGGTAAAGGAGTGCAGCGTCGGGGTTGAGGATCCATCTCATCTTTCGAAAAAAACCTAAGCTAATGCCCTCCGACGTAAAAAAAAAAAAAAAAAGAAAAAAAGAAAAAAAGAAATGAGCGCAAAGTGCCTCGAGTTTCTGGCTAGGACTCCTTTCTTCTTTCCCTCTCTCTCTCTCTCTCTCGTGCGTTTAAAAATATATGAATACCCACATGCTTCCACCGCGGCTCCGCCGGTGGAAATATGAAATACACTTTTTTAATTCATTTTTATCTCTCCCCCGAGCCATATGGCACGTAGGTGCCTCCTCCTCCTCTTTCCCTTCATCCCGTGAAGCTTGCACGCTCCGAAGAAAGAGAAATAAAAAGGCTTCGACTCTCTTGAACGGAAAAAAGGGGGGAGAGTGGGAGCAGCGCTTAACCGGAAACTTATGTAAATTTTTCTTATTATTGTGCCATCAGCCTCGACTGGGATACACTGTTTGTGTGCTTTTCTACTCCTCGATTTTTATTTTTTTTTTTTTCTAATCCATCATTTGCCGTTACGCGCCTTTTTTTTTTTTTTTTTTTACTCGCGTTCAAAATGATCTTCAACGGAGTAACAAAATATTAGCGGGTCACGAAAATATCTGACTAAAACGTGATGTAAAAAAATAAAGGAAATCATAAAAGAAACACACAAAACATGAAATGTTAAAAAGTCTCCTTTTCACACAGCAGAGCTCACCGAGGCTTGGAAAAAAAAAAAAAAAAAAGAAACGAAAGGCTTAAGTTCCGAGGGGAGAGAGAGAGGGCCTTCACTGCCACATTTCTAAAATCACATGTCCCCGAGAAGGTGTACACACACACACTCGTCCACCGATTCTCACTGAAAAAAAAAAAAAAAAAATGGAATAAAGAAAGGTCCCTTGCGCGAGGAAAGGGTTGTTGCGTTTTCACGACTCCTCTACCCTTTCACATCGAAAAAAAAAAAAAAAATCACATCTCCGTTTCCCCCCTTTCTTCCTTTTCAATTCCTTCGAGGAATAAAGAGAGAAACACCGCTGGGCGCGCATCAACGCGACTCGCACCAGCTGCGCACCTCTAACCAGCTCGCGTCTACATATATATATTCGTACATGTGTCACTACGACTACCCCCGGGGGCATTCGTCTCGCTGAATTTTCATAACGATCCTATCGATTCCTCATTCCTATACGGGTATTATTAGCACGAGCTTTGCCATATACCACGACTGCTCAGGTGCCAACTTCTCGTGACTCCCTTTCCCTTTTTTTTTTTTTAAGGGTAGGTACATGGGGTAAAAGGGAGACAAAAAAGGGTTGATCTCAAAGTGGTCCTTTCCATTCTCTTTGGCTCCTTGTTACTTGCGTCTTTTTTTACCAGATCGAGGAAAAGAGAATTACATGTTGCGCATATAATACACGTCATGCAGTTTATGAGTACACCGTAAACGTCGGGGACGAGCCTTTCGGTGTTTACAGACAAGGAGGCGAGTTGCCTTCATCTTCCTTTCTTCGCGAGGTGGATTTTTCTTCTTTTCTTCTGGAGAGCAAATAACAACAACACACCCCGCGAGCGATTTTACGGCGCATCGTTCTTTTTATCCCAGATTTGGGAAGTCGCGAGAGAGTCCCATTGTGCGCCGTGTACACACGACTGTATATGAAAAAGATCACTCGACAAAGGAAGGACTTTTACAAATAACGCCATGTGTATACATGACATGTGATCTCTTTGAAACAGCGATGTAACGCTTATACGCGTACTATGTGACGTTTCACGTCAATTCATCGTGATTTATATTGGAAAAGGAGTTTGAGATATTATTTTATGGAATATTATGATTATTTTGTTTATTATGTCACAAGGAACATTAACTTTCACTATATGTATGTATATGTACCGATCGATCGATCGCCAAAACATGAGCCAATCAAGTACACTGAGAAAAAAAAATTGGTGTGCTAGAATGGTAATCTGGTGCCATTCTGTTATACTTTTATTTTCGCCGTTTAAAGGCTATTTATAGAGTGAAAATTCTCTAGACGACTAAGCAGTACCTACATACCAGAGATGACCATTCCAGCGCACAGTAATTTTTATTATTTTTTTTCTCCCCATACCGTGTACCATTAGCGTAGAGAGAACATACCATCATAAAATGAATCAATCAACCTCTCGCATATCAGTTTCACAACGAAATGGCGATACATTATTTATCATTGAAAAACATTCCGAATATATTAATCAGTCTCGGGCGGCATTTGGAAAACACGCGCACAAAACAGCGAATGCCCCCGATCGGACGAGATTATCTCGAAAAGAGAGAAACACAAGTGCGTTAATACCATGTACGTACATAGTATACAAACACACGATGGGTACGCGGTGTAAAAATACGCCTCGATTATCCCCCGACGATCCAATAAAACCGACGCGGCCCGATAAAAGCCGATAAATCAGCGCGAACTCACCCATGGGTGTACACGTATGTATACGCACGCATGTAATAACCCTCGCCTTTTTCCGCCGCTCGATATGTTTTCAATAGAGTCAATGCTATATATAAACAACTCGCTTACAATACATGCAAGCCGAGTTGGAGGAAAAACCGAAAACGCCAACGCAGCCAATGTATAATATCACCGCCTCCTCCTCCCTTATCGGCCGTCCCCTGTGCTCTTCCCAATAAAATTAATCGCGCTTATATATATATACCCCAGGCGCGCCGGAACACACGCTTCATTAACAGAAACGTTTTCGCGGCCAGCCGCATGAATTACCCCCGCAGCTGCCGCTCACTGGCCCACTGTTGTAGCCCGTGCCTTTGCATGTATGTATGTATGTAGCGCCGCTCTCTCTCTCTCTGTAGTTACAGTACACACTGCAGTACACGAGCGCGGAATGCGGTTCGCGGTTCTCTTCTCCGGTCTTGCAGACTGTACGCGATTTTCCCCCCTGGCAAAGGTGCACGCGAAGGCAAAGTGTGTGTGTGTGTTTGTGTCTGTTAAGTGATACGTAAGTGTGTGTATATAGAGTATTAGAGCCCCGGCCCGCGCTTAATGGACTCTGCCCGCGTATACGAGAGTATATTTATTACGATGTAGCCTCGTTAGATGACGAGCAGAGAGAGAGAGCGGCTCTCCCGTGGGTGGACGCATCGAGTATTTGTATAAAGATTACTTAATTGAATGGTTGGATTTTTCGAGCCCGAAGATTCACCTCGTACACAATGGCCGATTTACTTTGCACTTTTTTCCAGGATTTTTTAATTGATACACGCGCATCGGTGATTGTTCGTTTTCGCGAGGGGGGGAGGGAGGGGGGTGTAGGCTAAAAAGAAACGACCACACCATCGATTGACGATGTGAGAGACAAAGCTGCTATACAGGCATACACACAATGTGGAAGGATGAACCTTCATTTGAATATAACAATAAAGATATTTTTAAATTACCAGTGGTATATTATATATATATATATATATATATATATATATTGGTGTATGTATATATATCGAGCGCATCCGGTAAGTAGGTATTTATAGGTGCGCGGCCGCTCTCTCTCGCGGGGGTATTATAATTACATGAATTATTATTTCATTTCACGTCGCGAATCCGTTCCGCCTGTCTTTCCCATCCCCCCCACCTCCTCCCTCCAAGTACACGTACACCCTCTTTCTTTATATATACACGCGTAATAAACCTTTCGCCTCCTCTGCCCGACAATGTATACCTCGCGTTTCAAGACCCTTTGGCATACGCTATTGCATCAAGTGCGCCAGTGTCCATAGGACACGTACGTTCGCGTTTGTTTCCTTCCCTTCGAGGGCTGATCTGCATAATAATATCACGAGCGCCGAAGGATAATTAATGTTTTTCTTCTTCCCCCGAATTCGCGATATCCAATGCCATCTCGAACGTGTATACATGTATGTGCCGTTATATATACAAACAGCCAAGACACGCCTCCGTTTGTGCTCGCGAATATTGAGCTTAGCGGATGGTGGGTGTGTGTGCCCTTAGCCGGTATAACATACATTTTCGTTTATTTTCCAAGTCGAAGGAGCAATGCAAATTCAAGTAGGTCTGCATAACAGTGCACGCGAGCGCGTATTAACAGTATACCATACGATACGTATATATATACATATACATACACACATACGGGGGACTCGACTGGAATATACTTAAGGCACGGAGGGAACGCACTTACGTGTAAATTGCGAATCCGATTGCGCCTCCGAGCCCGTTAACGCGCATGGACATACGTGCTAAAAAGCAGGTGGTGTGTGCGTGCAAGCGGCAATATAATATATATATATATATATGTATATATAGAGAGAGAGAGAGAGATGTTGGCATCGGTAAGTATACACGGACCAGAGAGAGGGGACTGGTTCTCTTTCTCTCGGGAGATATGAGTCAGGGGCCCACGGGTCGGCGATGTGTCTTGCTCGTGGCTCGTATATCAAAACCAGTAGGCACCCCCCGCCCATTCGCCTATACTCCCAGCCCTTCTATACATATCGTGGCCGATCCGCGTAGAAATATGCACGCGCTTTTCTTTCCTTTCGGCAGCTGCGCGCGTGGGTGTGGTACGCTGCGTAAGTACCATAAACATATACACGCGCGAGCTTATGGTATAGCCGGCGAATTAAGTAACGAGCCCCGCGTATATATATATATATATATATATATATATATATATATAGCCAAGACGCTCATCGCGTGCGTACACATATATGCTCTTTCGTGTGTACTTACCTCATAATATGCTGGGCGAGAGTGTACGTGTTATTGCTGCTGCGGCTACCACTCCAGCAGGATAATATCGCGTGCTATATGCTGTACCGAGAGGGAGATGTCTAAATCAGGTTTCCTTTTTTTTTCCTCCCCCTCTCTCTAAGTAACTGGTTATTGGAGGACGATCATGTTACTACACGCGTTAACGGATTCGTATTTATTTTTCACCTGTTTCATTATTCATTTTTGTTTTTGTTTTTGCGTTCTGTTATCGGACCTCGTGTTGATTTTAAATTTGTAAATTCCCGCGTGTACCAATAAGGAAGACGTCCATGTCGGACCCTACCCGTGTATTATATTTATCTAATCGTAGATTTTTATTTATTGACCGTCGACTTTTTACACTACGTACACGTGTAAGAAGTGTTTTTTTTTTTTTTTTTTTTTTTTGCTCCACAGATGAGTATAACATCAGTATCAGTTGTGCCCGTACGATGTGCCCATGCAATGAACACACCGTACAAGGCGATTTTTACAACATCGCGGCCCGCTCGTGAGACGAGCAACGATCGCCTTTTGGCTTGGTCAACTCACAGCCGGGCCCTTTACAGGTTCCCCCCAGAAGTTCCCGAGGAGCACCGGACCACCCCACTGAATATACTATCGGGATAAAGAAATAAATTTCCGGAACTCTTGAGCATATATTATATCGTACACACAAGCTGCAGAGCAAGCGGAGCATTATATTGTTTGTTACCCGCCCAACGTCTTACTCGGCGTAGCGCCGCGGCTAATTGACCGCTGCGACAGTACGGATAATGTATACCCTTATACTCTCTCTGGAGCAGTGCAGTATGTGTATAGGCATTGCAACACGTCGAAGTGAAAGCTGTGCGCCCATTGTCTCAAACGTTAACGAGTACAGCCAATGAGTTTTGGACTGGCTGATGAAACGCTATACGTTTTTCGCACTTGCCCCTTTGTTGCCCCTCACTATAAATGTATATAGGTAAGGATGTCACAAACGTGATTTTTTTTTTTTTCTCATCATCATTTTCAATGATATTGTATGTGTACTTGATGCGAAAGAACAAATGAAAAACAAAACCTCACTTCAATATCTATCTGTCCTTAAAGAATGAGTATCACGTGACTGTCGACAGGTGATCTTGATTGGTCGTGAGTGACGAAAGGCGGTACATTTAAATGTACATATATGAGATTAAGTAGACAAGCGCTGGCTAATCGAGGTCGTTTTATTCGTTTGAACTTAAATTTATTTTTAAAATTTAACCATTCGATTTAGATTGAATAATTATTAGAAATATGCATAATCAAAAAATTTTGGGGGGTTGGCGCGCGGAGCGCGCAGGGGGCGAAGCCCCCTAGTTGTATAGAAATGAAAAAGTCTATATAGCATGTCGGAGCGACGCAGAGGTGCGAAAGCTCGTATAAGGAGGAGAGGAAAAAAAGAAATGCTCAGCTGCTGCAGCCGGGTGTCGGGCGATAATTATCTAATATGGCGCATGTGAGTATATATATATAAGTATACCCTATGTGTGGAAAAGGAGTCTAGTCTCCCCCCCCCCCCCCTGACGCTCCCCCTCTAACACAGACACCCACGTTATCGGACAACGTGAATCGCGAGCCTTACGTCACGTTTACGCGCCGCGATAAGCGAGAGAGACGGTGTGTGTCCCTTTTTTTTGTCCTCGCTGTCGTCCTCCTCCACCTCCTCTCTTGCTTATGGGTGTATACAGCATTATCGAGTCTCTGCTGTGCGAGAACAATCTACCTGTGTGTGTGCATAGGCATAATATACAACTCGAAAAACAACGTGGCTCGTTCTGCGAAATTTTCTCGTAAGTGTATTTTATACGTGTGCACATAAGTATATAGACACATGTATGCGCGAGAGTGGAGAGTAGAGGCCTTAGGAGACCGGCTGTGTTATGCCCTAATTCGATAAGAAATAATTTATGTTTTCGGTTATTGCGACGTTTATATGGTAAGCCACAGCCGGCCCGGCCGGCCTCAGCTGCAATGCGCCGATTTTGTTGTTTCGCGAGGCTTATTTGCATTTTCTCGGAATGGGCTGATGGTGTTGGGACACTGGTGCAGTACTTGTGTGCTTTTTCTCTTATTTTTACTACGATGGCATTTTTAATTTCACGCTTTGGTTCTTGAAGGGGGTATTTAACGTCTGTGCCATAATTTTCGACAATGTTAGTTTATAAAAAACAGAAAAAAATACTGGAGGTGACGGTTCCATTAAATTCCACAACAGTGTTAAGAATTTGTTTAATGGAAGATTGAGCCATGCATACAAGGGAACTTTTCGATAATGTTCTAATGTGTTCCGAGGTATGAACACGACAGCAGAGTCTCGACCCTTCACCAGCCTTTACAGTGGAAAGACGTAGTATACTCTCTACCGATAAAACTACCAATTGATATAGGAAATTTATAAGATATTTTATCATCAGCTTTGGTGCAGTTCGTGTCAGTCATACTTATTCGAGTATCAATTAGGTATACCAATGCACTTTGATAATTATACCACAATCGTATCGATGCAATCACCACAAAAAAGAGCTCACAAATACTTGGGAAAACAGAAGAAAAAAATGTTTTCCTACATAAGTAGCAAATGATATTTCGCGTTTTAAATAACACATACCTACGTGTATAAGTAAGTAATTACGATACGCACGCGGTACTACTGCGTATACCCTGGTGGTGCTTGTCATACGAGAGCAATCGCGTTACTTTCTAGGGATTTAGCGGTGAAATCTTGGCTGTGCTCCTCCACCTACCTTCCTCTCCTCCTTCGCGTGTATACATAAATATATACAATATTGCATCTCGGGTACGCGCTGCAAAGTGGAACTTTGGTATGCGCGAGGGTATTATGTGTCTCGGGGAGTGCGTCGTCTTTGCAGCCCGTATGGAAACGGGATATCCTCTCCGACCTGACTGGGAAAACAATCGATACGCGACCGAGGCGAGCGCGCACACCAAGAGAAATAACGAGAGCATAACACTATGTATACACGCGTGTCTACACGCATAGACACTTTTCGCGAGCTTTCCTGCCGCGAGCATTAAACGCCGTAATCCAACACGCGTAGTCACTGTACGATGATCTACATGTATATACCCAGTTGTGCATTTACGCCGCTGTTGGGGAGTGCAGGTTGCCTCGGATGAGTATAGTGAGCTCTCGAGCGCCGATTCCCACGGATTCCTCTTTGCTTCCTCGTGTATCTTGTGCGTGAGCTCATTGAGCCACTCGCTCGTGGGGCTCGCCAACTTTTCTTTCTCGCGTCCTGCTGACTGGAAACTTTTTTGCCTCTCAGTTGCTCTTGTTTTCCTTCTGCGTGCATGTACAAACTTTCCTTTTTTTTTTCTTTTCTTTTTTTTTTTTTTTTTTTTTTCAACATCTTTACGACATGCATAGTAACAAATCTTGTACCGATTAAGAACAAAGTTCGCNTTTTTTTTTTTTTTTTTTTTTTTTTTTTTTTTTTTTTTCGTTACGATTGATGCAACGGACAAGTATACGCGTGCGGTAACGGGAGACACGCATTTGCATTTGCGAAAATATTTACTCGAGGCTGCCTTGCAGTGCGAGTGTTGATTTACCAAAAGTGTGATCGGCCGTTTTGTTTTATTTTGGCGATGCTCGCAAAATATCGAGGTTGGTATACATATACTTATTTCGAAAATGCATTATAAGGACAATTCGCGGGCGAATGGAGGATGCGAGAAATATTAGTTTGCTCATGCTTTGCGGGTTACAAGTGTGGGAGTGAGCCCGACAAAGTTAGAAAATTCTGATAAAAAAACTCTGTAGTTGGGGATCCTTGAACTGAACGAAAATTTTTACCATCCGTACGTTTTGGGGCTGAAACTATAAAGAAAACTGTAAACAATGAGTTATCAAGGTGTAACATACATCTTGAGAAAACAAAAATAAGCTTCTTAAAACGTACTTCACCTAATGTACTTTACGACCAATTAATATTTCCGACAAAGTGTACACGAAAGACAAAAATGTCCACCACCACCAAAAGAGTTTTGATTGCTTGTGTTTTTTTTTCATACAGAATTTTTTTTTTTTTGCACCTGTCTCGGAAAATGTATAAATAAAGCTTTTTGCTGAATTCCGTCGCGTTACAAAATCCAATGAGCCCAATAATATCCGTATACACATGCGTTTGTTTGCGTAAAACGTTGTCACGGAAATAATTCGTCCGACACAAAGCCAACATCGCCATGCAAATTGTAAATTATCCAAAAATGTCAACGTTACGTCCAAACATCTCAAACGACAACTGTGACAACATTATAAATATATCGGGTTGTACTAAAACACTCACTGCAGCGCATTGGAAAATCCATTCCCACAAAGCAGCGTATACACACGCTTGCACCGGACGACATGTCCAGCGCGTGGTCAGCTATCTCGGCTCGCCTATCTTCTATTTTTCCCTCGTATCCCCCCTGGACCAGCCGAGTGAGCTTCAATACGAAAACGGGAAACGACAAGAGGAAACTCTCCTCCCACCTCCCTCTTAAGAAAGTCCACGAGCGCTCGTGTTCTGGTTTGTCTCTGCGATTATCTTCCGCTCCCGCAGCCTCATAAACAACAATATTCGCCGTAAAGCCGAGACTTTAACGCGCCGACCGGTTGTTCGTGCAGCGGCAACGCGCGGAAAACCGCGGCTCCGAATATTATTGCATTAAGCTCGTTTTATCGAGTCTGCCGTGTATACGCGTACAGCCCGTGTTTATATGCTTTTGTTTATAAGGAGCGCCGAGCGTAACAACCAATTAACGCCAATGGGGTTTCTTGCGCGTATTATGTCGTGCCTCGAGGGTGTTGGTAACGCGTGGCACTTTTTCCGCGATTCGTATGCGCGATGGTGAGGTTTATTCTCGCTCGCGCCCTCCACAATCGTCGGGAGAAAATTGTCTACTCGTGTACGGGTATTGTTTTTTTTTATTTCCGAGAGAGAGAAAAAAAGTGTTATTGGGTCGTGTGTTTTAATTTTATTCTCGTTGCGGGACCTCGTCCGTTTAATAAATTCCTTGCGTAGCGCGCGCGTCGAGAGAAAATTGTCGATGAAAGCGCGCGGTTGGAAAAAATGATACACCTAATAGTCGGAAATGAAGCTGCGTAATGTGTGATTTTTGGATTTTTCTCTTTATTCAGCTACCATTTGGAAAGGATAAAATTTCATGTTGTTTTGTCGGAACTGCGGACAGCATGGAGCATAAATAAAAAAGGGTTAAGAAAATCAAAGCTGCCGGATGAATTTTTGTTTTATCCTCAATGGCTTTTTGATGCGTGATTTATATTTATGGAGGAAACTGGTTTATCTCACGTGCGTGCCTGATGAGTAAAGTATACCCCCAGGCGTTTCAAGGGGATATAATAAGGTTAATGGGCTGCTTTTAGAGCGACAAATTCCGTTCATTATAAAATTAGGGATTTTTCACTCGAGCCAAATCACCTTGGTATGCATTTATGTAACATTGTGGTGTAAATTGCACTAAATCATTGTATAAATATCACTCACATGATTCGTTACTCTAAGACACGTTTTGGTTCACCCCCTGAAATTGGCGGCCAAATTTATTTTTCAACCACAAGAGTGCCTTTATCGAGAAAAAAAAAAACATTCAAATTGAGGATTGTACATTATTAAAAACTAAGGAAATACAAAAGCCAAAATTAGACGTGCAGGTATGTATATAAAAATGCAGCGT
This sequence comes from Copidosoma floridanum, assembly GCF_000648655.2. The sequence continues at coordinate 1,294,143 of NW_019379459.1, read as the reverse complement.
CTGCCATATGTATATACTCAAACAGACACGTCGCTTTTCCACCGCACGGGAGTGAAACAGAAGGCTATAAAATCATCACCGTAAATCTCGCGGTTCTAAAGGCCCTCGTTTGCGAAGCAAGTGCGCGCACAAAAGATACACCCGCGGCGGCAGCAGAGCCGGAGGAGAAAAAGCGAGAGCCAACACCAGAAGAGATAAAGTGTATTGTAAGGAGTTAGCTATTTATCTATACGAATTGCACTTTCAACGCAAATGTACAAAATGCCTTTTACTCGCTCGATTGATTGATTTTCACCGAAGTATTTGGAATACCTTACTCTGAGCCCGTGTACTTTTCTACAAAGTTACACATTGGATAGATTTTACGATTTACTCGAATGTGAAGGTGCCTCCATGCAAGTATATTATTCAAGTCCAAGTCAGGTGTACCCAAGCGCTCGGGCAGCTGTCACTCCGCGGAAACTCGTAAACGCGTGTCCAACACGATCGAGAGATGCAGTATACCTAATACACCTATGCCGTGTAGACTCCGCGTATAGCAATTCATCACACATACGCATACACGGGTGACCCTCCCCCGCTCACACGGCTAAGCGGACGTGTAATTTATATTCGAGCCTCGTCAGCGGCTCCTCGGCGGCTCGTGTGTTGGATTTTATGTCGCTTTCGGGAAACGGTTGCTCGTCGTTTATTCCATCCGGGGAAAAGGCACGGGGTGCGCGGCAGCTCCGGCATCCTGTGTACAAGTGACACTGGCCCCCGCGGATCTCGTTGCTTTGGGATGTATCGCGCGTGACATCTACCTCTCCCTCTTTCCGTCTATTTACGGGGGACTCATTGTTCACCGATCGGTGCATTATTTTTCTTTTTTTACAAACCAAACTTTATTCCTGGGTCCCTCGAATTTACGGATACAATACTTGTGGGGGCACGTTACGCGTGTAAGGATAGGTTTTATGTCACCCACACGTGGAGTAAAAAAAAAAAAAAAAAGTCCAAACGGAGACAAGTGGCCACTGGTTGACTGACATCGGGTGGTGTAGCCTCTGACTTTTGAGGATTTTCGGAGACACGTACGGAAGTATACCTATTGCCGCTGTGGTGATTACACATTGTTTGGCCTGTCGTAAATTTTTACGAGCCCCCACTCGTATACTTATCCACGTTTACGTCGTAAAACGGTAGCTAAGCTCTGTAACCACATCTTTCTTTTCTATGGTGATGTATAATATTATGTGTACACGCATGTATTTTTATAGCTCGTATAAGACAAAAGAGTCTCAAAAAAGGGATCTCCCGAAGGACGACTGGCCTCTAACTTGTGGGTGCCGATCTAAGCCAACGTCTATACCTGCCCAGGCCCATGTACAATACCGTTACCTGTACCCCGGAGTATTTGCTCGAGGAGTCCCGTGCAGCTGCACTCGATCCCTAGTTTCGGGCACCTCCGTAACGACCGTTAACCTCGGCTCGAGCGATATTCGATATTTTTGTTATTTTCGTTTCTCCCATTGCTACGAAAAATTTCACACGTTGAGAGCTCTCGGATCGACCTTGGGGTATACCAGTCGTGTATACCGTTCGATCGTATACCAACCGAGGAGGAGCAATGTTTAATGGAGAAAGTGCAACTCGATGTAGAAAAAGAGAAGAAAAAAGTGATCAGCCGTCGTGTCGACGACCCTCGTTAAGAAAAAGAAGGAGAAGAGACAGAGAACAAAAGTCGTCGTCTCTGATGGTATAGGGGGCATTGTTCGCGCGACGAGACGATGCTCTCCCGAATCGACAAACCGCTCAATAACCGATCGGCGCCCCTGTGATGTTCATCGCGAGGTGACGCATGGATTTTTAAGAGAGACACATGTGTACCCCCCCACCTATGAACCCTTCGGCGTTACGATTCGTTTATTTATCTCTTCGGTATGTTTAATTACACCGACGAATGCGCGGGCCCGGGAAGAAAAAAAAAAAAATCGGTTCGGCTGTGACGGGGCGTTTGTACCGAGAGATATGTGTTACGTATTTTATGGTCCGTTCCCACAGAGAACAACAATCCGTGAGGGAATCCCATCGAGCTCTCTTTTCTTCCTGCGATACTGAAAGAAGTACCTTGTGCTCTGCACTACACTCCTTTGGGCAGTGCGACCGTACATGAAAAATAATTGTTTGGAAAACAAACAGGGGCCAAGAAACACTCTCAAGATGGTATAGGTATATAACAGTTGAACCGGATGTATAGCGAATGCACGGTAAAAAGCTGTCTCTTCTGATACAATGGCGGCTATCAGCCGCGGAGTGTCCATTGTCCCGTCGACTTCTCAATTAAATGTCCCTCTCCGCGTATAGGTACACACTGGGCAACTTTTCTTTTTCACCTCCCGGGGAGGCGCGCCACGGACAATGCTGGCACGTATAGGTCGTAAGTGCCGCGTGTATAATACCGGCTGATACCGGGAATCTGAAAAACGACGGAGGAATCCAGAAGACGCCGCGACTCATGGGTGTGACGGAACAATACTCGGGTGTATATAAGGAATTTTCCTCTCCTCTGTGACGCGCGAGCCCCGCGCGATTAGACCTCGGTGCAATGTATGCAAACTACGGTGCGTATATTATGTACCGCGGTGGCGCGTCGTTACATACGTGAGCCTCGCGCGCCTCGACGCGTGTGACGTTTTAAGTGAGGACATCAGAGGTTGGCCATGGAATTTCTCGCGACACCCATCCCCAATGTAGCTTGCGTACATCGGTATACGAAATTTCGATCGAGGGACCACCGCAGCCACCAAAATTAAAAAGAGAGCCTGTGCTGGAAAAACAGTTGGAGTAATAAAAATTATGGAAAAACAAATTGGAGAAATTATGTACAAGTGTGTCATGCACCGTTTATTCCTTTACTGTAAAAAAAAGTACCATCGGAACTTGTAAGATATCTACGTGTACCGAATAAAACGCGTCCGCCGCGGTGTATAATATCGTTGGGGGTCGGAGGCTTGTACAAGCGACAGATAAGTACGGGAGACAACGGCCACAACACCATACGCAAGTCCAACGACCTCCTCCTCGTCTCTTCTTCTATACGCCTATACTTATATTCGCCAATGGCACTTGTATGGATACATGCCTACGTGTGTGTGTGCCCAGATGTGCATGTAATACCTTCCTTATCCTTTCCGATCGTCCTACACTTACTCCTCCTCCTCCTCTTCCTCTCTGCTGCTGGTGATAGTAATTTTTAAAAACTCCACACGGGTTTTCCCCCTTTGATCGAGAAACTCCTCGAAAAAGATTGACGTACCTTTACGTTGAAGCGCGTAAAAGATCGTGTACAACATGACGGAATCTTTTTTTATTCTCTACTTCGTCAAGTTTGGGCGGTTAACTTTGATGCCTTGCACATACACATGCAGCCTCGACCGTACAATACGCGAGAGCGTATCCCTTTTCAGCGCCCGGGAGCAGCAGCATTCCGCATTGACGTACAATGTGCGGGCACTTGTCATCTCGCGAACGGGAAAACAATATATACTTTATTCAACACACTTACACACAGTCCCGCGCTCTGCCTTTACAAATATGCCCTGCTCGCTTTTACATACGTTGTATACACGTGCTTACCCGAGAAGAAATATTTCACCGGCAGCGCCCGTTTTGTACATATACATATACACTGCTGGTACAGGCATTGTCTGGATGTGTATATATATACGCGCGTGTCCGCGTTGTTTTGCAATCCACATATAATATATATACGTACTTACTTTGTTGTATAGGTAGTATACGCTATTAGTACGCTTTCTAATTAACGTAGGACTGAAAATGATTTTTAGCCGGCCCGCCTCGGCGTATCGGTATACACATCGCGCAGTTCATTAACCGCATTCTTCCGAGGAGCGAGAATTTATCGAGTAATTTCGCGATCGTGATACACCAATGGACATTTTTCATGCGTAAATGGAAATTCTTGGGGATAGCATTTTCATTCTTTGGGCTGCTTCGATCTCGAGTGTTCAACTTTAACTTGTTGCAGCCTACAGCTTTGACGATCAAACACCAAGTGGCAACGGGGATCAGGTGCAAAATGAAGAACAGAGCACTTTTAGGTACATTTTTCCCTTGGAGGTATAGCGTCTGTTTTTATATTGCACATGTATAATATATTCAAAAGAACACAGTGGCAATGATAAGGGAAAATGGAAGGAAATAAAAGAGCGACGTTGCGTATATGTTTGCGCGTACCGTTAATTTACGGCTTTGATTCCTTACGTATACATAATAGTGCGACGGTGGCGGCGATGCGTCCTGCCTGTCAAGCGCCCCGCCGAGCCGAAGAAAGACACGGGTCTGTCTGTCCTTTCTTTATTTTTTAGCACTTGCGTGCACGTAAGTATACCTACAACGTGGTAACTATGTAGTATCCGGTGAACTCTGGAAGGACTCATCTTGTATACTTTATCGAGGTGTACACTATAGTACAATATATACCATCCAGGGGCAAATGGGCGATTGGAAAGTATATTTTTGTATAGTTTGATTTAACATTGGCCGATCGAAGGTGATGTCCGGCGATTGAGTCGTATGTGTTGCTGAGTATGTTGGATTGACGTTTAAAACCTGTACGTATATTATATTATATATATACACGAAACGCCGTAATACACAGAGCATAGGTGTATACATGTATACAACGTCCAGTGGCGAGGGGGAGGGGAGAAAAGATAGAGGCAGACGGACAGGTGTCTGCGTGTGAAATTGAGCCGTTACTGCCAACAATGCAGCACTATGTGTATATATATGTCTACCTCTCTTCGGCAGACGCATGTACACGCGCGCTGGACTCTGCCGCACTGACCCTCCTTAAAGGTGCACTGTGCTTATGATACCTACCTACCTTATAATACATCCCCTCGCTCTCTTTCACGGCACGAGCGCTACGTATTGTGTGTGAGAACTGGCTGTGTTGTATAGTACAGGTATGGATGAGCCCTCGAAGGCCTCAATAGGGTATATCCATTCTCTCCCGGGGTGGTTTGTAGCAATATATTTTGACAGCGGATTGACCGCGTCGGATTTTCGGCTTTTCTCACTTATTGTACACTGACCTAATCCATGTATAAGGGGGCTCGTCCATCGGTCAATCGGGTGGAGGAATAAAAGAATTTATTGGACCGTGGATGGTTTATTTCCCCTCCCTCCTTAACTTAAGTGGAGCCACGCGTGCGAGAGACGTGTGGAAAATGTGATTTCATAGTTTGAAAAAAAAAGAGAGCAACGGAGCAGAAGGTGAAAATTGGTGGTTTCAGCTGCGTTTTTTTTTTTTTCTTCTTCCCTTCATTCGCAGGAATTTCGGAAAGGTGGTGATTTCGTTGAAATTTATTGCCCCCCATTAGGCGGCCCATTATTCCGGGCGCTCGGATTTTTTTTCGGAGATAAGAAAGTAAAGGGGCGATGAGACGACGGGGCCCTCGAATATATATATATATATATAGATATATATAAATATATGTGCGTATTTTATATACCTTTGATTTCCACTCCCCGCTATTCACTTATATGGTGTATACACGGACGAAAATGTTTAAGGATGATCCAACACGGGGAAAAACTGCGAGATGTAAAATAATGAAAATCAATGTTAAGAGAGCTCGCGCACGAGCAAAGTGAATATACAAGGATGCGATAGGAGCCCTCGGAGGCTCGTTGTATACATACACAGCTCCCATATACAGAAATATACGCGAAGACAGCTGCTCTTTTCACCCGGAGCGCCGACACGCGCGTTCCTTATAAATATTACACGTGTACCTGCGTATGTATATATATATATACCTGTACCTGCACGAGGGTATATACCTGTATGTACAGAGAGGAAGAGAGAAAGAGAGTCGCGTGCAGAGGAAGCTCGCCGCTCGTTTACCTCTGGTAATGAAACCGATTTTTCCATTAACCGCAGGTACAACCTTACACGCGCGCGCGGCATACTCTTCTTGGCCCCGAGCCATACAACAACAACTCGTGATCCTCTGACGTGTACAAAAAAAAAGAAAAGGAATAAAAGGAGAGAGACATCGGGACTAGGAGTATCGCGAGTAATGGGCACTGCACTACCCACAGATGAGATCTTTGAGAATAATCATCGAAAAATTCGCCAAAAAAAAAAAAAGAGCCGAGTCCCCCCCCCCCCGTGTAATGTATATATACATGTATATACACTTGTGTAGGGTCTTTGAGTATCTCCTCCGAGCTTCGGGACTCCCATAAAGTGTCGGAGTAAATCATTCGGTTTTATGGTGGTGCGCGTTCACCCGAGCCCCTCCGGCTGATGAATTCCTCGGGCCCCCGTGTATACAGCGCACGGGGCACAATGGGCTTTGGTATAGTTTTATACCAATCTCCCGGGGTATATAGTGCCGCCTTTTTCATCGTGTCTCCCTCGCGTTATACGTGTACGGGGCCCAAAGGAGCGTATTTTTTTTTTTTTTTCGCGTCGTGAGAAAGAGCTGCACGCCTCGGTTGTACCGAAAAATTGATTTTACACCCTTTTTACGCCGAGAGGAGGCCGGGCCGGAGGACCGGACGCGTATGACGCCCGTTTCGCGAAATAATAATTATTTTCCCCGTAAATCAATCACCCGCGCTCTCTTAAAAAAAAAAGCTAATCCCTCCTGCTCTCCCTTTCCGCCCCGGATAGCGCGAAAGATCCGCCGTACGTCCGCGCGGGGCAGAGGGCTTTTATTGGTTTTCGTTCTCTCGGACGTTTAATTTACAGCTCCGACCTTCCCTCTTTTCTCCGGCTGTGCACACAGCTTGTATTCACTTTGTTGCCGAGGAAAATGAAAAACGGACCACCGCCTTACGGTCTTATTGATACGTGGAGCTTTTTTATGGGCTGCTCTCTCGTTGTTACCGCCGGCCCGGGGGTATAATGGACGGCTCATTTGTTTTCGGGGCGCAACTTGCTTTCCGCAAAAGATATACGTCAGACTCGCGAGTTCGGTAGCTCAAAAGTTGAGCTCTGTGCAGGTCATCCTTTACATGTAACCTCGATTGAATAGGTTACAAATGAAGCGTATGATGATCACTTTTTTTTTTACAACAACAAAAATTATTGTCAAATACGGGTTGTTGAAATAGTTTGCAAGGTCTTCGTCAAACAAGTCGGTGGGTAAGCCCAACTGGCGTTGACACTCGGAGGACCATCATCATCAGCAAAAGTCCTATAGGTATATGTGATCGTCGAGGGGGTCGGAGGCGAAAACTCGAGAGTGTTTTGCCGGGGAAAATTAGAATAATTCGATGATACGTAACTGTTGCGGGCAGAAAGGGGCAAAGGGAGGTACGTACACGAGGAGAGGCGGCGCCCTCATTTGAATATCTGTATAATGGGAACGCCGTTGGGGCGGAACCGCGAAAACACGCTCCTGTCCGCGACACTTACCCGGACGCGGCAAAAAGCTCCGTCCTCGAGAAAGGGCCGCTCGGTGTATATAACGGAATCTTGATGTACCTCGGAAGATGGAAGATCACTCGGAGGCAGGTTTTTTTTTTTTTTGTCGATCGACCTTTCGAGGCTGCGACTAGTTTGAAACTTCTTGCACGGTACTGCGGAGGCGTGAGAGGGGCGTTCGGTGACAAATGACACCTCCACGCTGGATTAGTTTTGGCGAAGCGTGATAAGGAAAAAAACAAAAATCAACTTTTACAGCACCAAGACCTGTTTTGCTGCTCGAACGAGTTGGGTGTACAATATGCACTAGCGCGTTTCCAGGGCATTAGTCGAAACGGGGCTCGCGTGCGCGGAACGAGGCAATTAAGCGGGAGAGGTATGCAGCGACGACAGCAGTGGAATAAGAAAAAAAAAAAAAAAGCGCGATTCGCAGAGGGAGCAGGCGAGGGTGGAGTCACCCCTTCGAGATCCGGCAACGCCTACTTCCGACTCCGCGTATACCGGGCCGTTCGAGGATGATGTTTCGATGCGCAAACTCGGGGCAGGCCCGACCTCGATGTTCTTCGCACGGGAGGCCGGCTTTTCACGCGTTTCCGCGAGAAATTTGCACGCAGCTGCGCATGCCCGAGATGCACCCGGACGATAGAAGCCAATCGGAGGGAGTAGGGCTTTTTGCGCGCGTGGCTGATTTACGGACGGGAGACGAATGTGCGGAGCTGTACAAATCGTACGGGCTCGTTTTCAAGTGGATCTAGACGTTTCGAAATGGTTTTGATGAAATTTAAGGCACGCGTGAGTGATAAAAAAACTGTTACCCCACTGTGGGCAAGCGACACCCGATTCATTTTAGTGTAATTTCCCTCATCAAAAAGAATCACTATACCCGAGTTGGTCTTTCAAGTAAAACGTAAGAAACTGCTTTTCCAATCGGATGAGATTGATGCAACAAAAGTAACACCTTAATTAGGTACCCCAAGCGTACAATATATTATGTCCAAGTTATATTGACAAAGGACAGTATGCCCCGAGATACAGTGGAAAGTATAGGCAAGCAAGTCAATTTTAGCGTGTGCGCACCTCGAATAATCACCCGAGAAATTAATCAAAAGCACATTCGCCGGCGATCGGCGGCTTATCAAAAGTACGGCATTCTAGAATCCGAAAAATGTCCGTCCCAATGCGCTCCCGCGACATTCCAAGAATCGCGTGCCACACAACTCTCGTTAGAATTCAACGCAGGGGGGGTCCCCGAACCGCGCAAATAATCAAATTTTCGCCGCAGCTTATCGGAATATCGGATCGGAGTACGCGGAAAAAAAAGGTGGGAGCGGAGAGCTTATGTATACACATGTATCTCCCTTCGTACCGCCCGACAGCAGTGTGACGTCACGTACGGGGCCGGATACGATGGGAGACGTGCCGTAAGCCGCGCGGGCCCTCGGTGGAATAACAACAGAAAAAAACGGAGGAAGAGCGTGTACGCAAAAAAGTGCATTGATCCCTGGCTCGGTTTTCACGCGGAGGGAATGGAAAAATTGATACCAAGGGTTAACTTTTTCTACAAAGATTTTTTTTTTTTTTCCTACAAACAAGGAATTTCTGACTGTAAAATTTTGTGGAGTATATTTACCTCGCGTCTCTGAGTACTAACTTTCCTCGCTCGGCTGTACACACGCGTCGTTGGGAAACTTTCCATTTACGCAATGCAAATCGTACATAATACACACGGTAGTCGTATGCACGCGGAGCGCTGTTACACAATCTGCAACCTGGTTTCAATTAGCCGAGCTATCTGTAAGCGTCAATTAAACGAAAAGCCCGACACTCGGGAATTATTCACATCCATTTCTCTCTCTGTATTGAAAACCCGATGTTTAACTTACGTTTACCAGCAGCAAAGGTAACTTGGATAAGCCGAGTGACACCTACTACATAATCCGTCATTCGTTTCCTCGTTCGCGGACTGTGGCTGCAGAAAAAAAAAAAAAAAAAAAAAAAAAAAAAAGATCACTCGGAGCTTTTTCTCGATTGTGATGACTCTCGGCTCTTCCCACTCTCTCGGCCGGGAGTTAAAAGTCCCTCTGCGGTTTGAAACACGAGCTGCCTGAGAGGAGTCGTCGCCCGTGCCCCCAGTGTGTATCGCGCTCGCAGACATAATCATAAAATCCTGGACAAGAAGTAATATCGGCATAAGGTGGATGAACGGCCACGACGACGAACTGGTTCTCGGAAGGGAATATCGGGAGGTAATTAATTGTCCCTCCGAGTCGGATCGACGTGACGAATTGCCGCGCGGCCGAATTTCTCTCTCTTTTGTCCGGCCTCTCCATTAACATTGTTTCGTTTACGACGACGACGCTGAGGCGCCGCCTGTCCCCTCACCCCCTTTTTTTTCTTCGTTTTCGCGTTATCAATCGTGTATCTCCTGTTGATACAACTCTCGACCGCCAAACAGCTGGAAACGGCATAAAATACATGCACAGGCCGAGATGTATATAATATCTAAATAAACCACACACGTACTGCAAGCGCGACACAGTTTTTTTTTTTTTTTCTCCCAAAGGCATATAGGTATGATACACGTCAGCGGCCAATTGTTTTCACTTTATTTCACTTTGTGAAAGCCACAGCCAGCCGGAGCGACGTGGATAATAAATTAACGCCGGTCCCGGTTCAATCGAGCCGAATTAACCCGTCCAATTCTGATTCCGAATTCCACGCTAGCCTCTCTCTCTCTCTCTCGAAGCCCCCTGAAAGTCAAACGGGAAAAAAATAATTTTTCATTTTTTTTACACTCGACGTACAATACGTTAAACTCCCGACTCTGCGAGCAACAACAAAAGCGTCCCACTGGCGATTGACACGTCGTGCCGGAAGTTGAGCGACGCGGAGGAATGGGAGAAAACGCACGCGCTTCCTGTTTTAGACCTGGACGCTCCTTGGAGGAAAAGGAAACGTCACGTCGCCCGCGCTCTGTTAAAGGAGCTCCGCGACGATTTTAATCGTGGCCATTTTTTCGAGGACCCCCGTGGACATTCGGTATACATAGATACCCACGAAAATGATTTCCTTATCCTTTATGAAAAAAATTAGTTGAAAACAAAGCAAAAAATGGTAAACACGGCGTGTCTTTAATTTCCTCGGTTGGTTTTTTTTTCTTTTTCATGTACTCGCGTGTTTCGTGTATTACAAGTTCGGCCGAGCGTGCACGGGCGGTTCTCTTTCCCTTCCACGTGAATGCCCACACACACACACATAGCTGGCTTTTTAGCAAGAATGAAGAAATCCGTAAGTGTCAATGTCCATAGTATTTTTTCGAGCGGCGAGCACAACCGGCTTATTTGGTTCAAGTGCGAGTATCCTATTGCTCTAAATACTATCTCGGCGTGGTATCGATATCCGACCGCTCGATCGTGCGCGCGATCTCCCCTCTTTCTCCCCTCGAACTCGTTCGCGCGCACACGTATGTATACCTACACATTTACATCCTTTGTACAAACGAGCAAACGTGTAAAAAAAAAAAAATAAATCGAACAAAAGATTTTGCTGTGTTTTTTTTTCGAATCTGGTTGGTACACTCATGTCTTGATAAGCCGGCTGTTTTTGGAAATAACTTATCAATTTCCTGGGAAAGAGACTTTTTATCGCGATGTAAGGACAATGTACTCGCGACGAGATAGCACTCACGATTCTACCTGCACTCGAAATCCAAACGTGTACATGTTATATTTACCGCATTTGCTGGCTTGCAAGGTACTCTTACGAATAATGCTAGAATCCAATAAATTCTGCCGTTGTAAAAAAAAAAAAAAAAAAAAAAGACTGTAAAGGAAAGGGACCATTGTGTGTGGTGGTGTACGACACCCTCCTACTGGTTGGCCGCGGCTCGTAAGAAAATTAAAATTTATTATCCAAAGACAATGTTATTTATCGCTTCGCCAGGGAGAAGTATAAGTGGGGCGACAAAAGCAACGAAATACATGTATTTTCGAGCAACCACCAATCGCGCAAAAACCAAGCACAAACGGATGCTCCACTGATTGTACGAGTCCAGGGAATCCATCCGGGGCGTGATTGACGCGTCGATTAGCACGTATATATACATCAGAGTCAAATCTATTCAGTATTCATCGGCGGCTCATACATGTAGCCGCTTCGAAAATAATACACACCACCACGTGTATTTATGTATACCTCGTGCTGCATGGATATACAGATATAATGGAAATAAATCGAAGGCAGTTTGACGTTTATTTATTAACCGGTCCGGGACCAGAGAAGCGAATTAATACGCGCGGAGCGCGTTAAAAAAGGCCGAACAATCGCACGGTGCGGTAACGAGCGTTCGTATTACATACTTACAATGCAAGTACGTCAAAAGGGTATTTCTCTATCGATACATTATACACACATCCCACCCGCCGTTCTTTCTCGGACTGGCGCAATAAACATGAAAGAATTATCGAAATTATCGGTCCCCGCGGATCGCGCCGAGTACGTATATGTACACAAGTCCGGTCACGATGCAGTCGAAAAGTTAGCCTCGCGAGGGAAGCAGCAGCAACAATATATACATACGCGAGCAAGGGGGAGAGGGAGACCGGCGCCCTAAGCAAATTGTCGGACAGGCTTGCCTCTACGTTATACATGTATATATACGCACACGTATACACCATTACCCGGCCTCCTCTAAATAGAGACAATGGATGCTAATAATTAATACCTCGACGTCTTTTCTCTCTCTCTCTCCCTCCCTCCTCTCTTGCTCTTTCTTCTCGTGTATACCTACTCTTCTTCTTCTTCTCCTCCTTGTTCCTTCTCCGGTGTGCTCGCGATGCCGCGATAAAAGCCTCGCGGGGCCTATTGGCGGCCCTGGCTTTTGATCTATTGACGTCAAAATCAGCTTTTGCGGCTTCGCTCTGCCCGCGGAATTTATGAACGCGGATTTCCTATACAACTCCACCCCCCCCCCCACCTCCTTCCATCATCCCCGTGAGAATGATATTCATTTGCGGATAATTATGTTTTCCGATGTAATTAACGTGGCCTCTCCCCTTCAATTCCACCTCCGTTCTGCTGCCTATTACATTACAGCTCTCGGGGAGAGATTTGACGTGATTTATCTCGCAAACTGCATCAATAAACTTTCCTTTTTTCTTTCTTTTTTTTTTGTTTTTTTTTTTTGCAAATTCACAACGCGCAATTACACACCCGCGTTTGTACAGAAGAAAATCGATCGGTATATACGGAGTGCAAGACGATCAAATTTTTGTTCCGCGTAAGTGTAAATAAATGCAGTAACACGCGAATAGAGAGATAACGTTGCGGGGCAATTTGTTGGAGGTTCGATAATCTCTCGCGGGGGATTTCCGCGAAAATAACCTCGGAAACGCGAAAACGCCTTTCAGAGTCCCGCCGCGCTCGATAAGAGCCTTGTAATTCCGCGCGTACTTATCCAGCTCGCGAGTATAATGTCCAGTATATATGTGTGTACATATGGCGACGAAGATAGTTAATTAACTTGTATACATCCACGAGAGAGGGAATCGCGAAAATAGGGGCCGTATCTGTCGCCCGGAATCGCGGGTTATCGATCAAGGGAAACCGCGCGCGGTCGGATAAGCTGCCGTGGCACCCCTCGGGTTTTACCCGGTTTTGGCGAAAACCCGGTGAGCGCAATCGGACCCCTGCATCGGACTCTCCGTGTAATAAACGACTCGCGCTTATTCGCGTTTCAGCAAAAACCAGATCCCCCCCCCCTACTCTTTTCTCCCCAAGGATTTATTATACATCATCTCGGCTGCTGGATCATTGAATCATTTTTCGGAATCATCGGGTCACACGCGCCTGAGACATCGGTCCTTACCGATTTTTCGTTTAATACCTCGATCGGCCTACGCGTTTATCAATCACAGGGTATCAACGATAAAACACCAGTTCATATAGAAGATCAGAGGAAAAAAAAAAAAAAAAAAAAAAATCTCGATCAACGATTGCGAGTCGGGTGTATTTATATATTATATGCTCAAGCGTGTGAATTTGAGTGTTGAACGCGCAGGGAGCATCAATTAATCGCCGCGTATGTGTATACGTGTGTACACGTGTAAAATGCACGAAGCGCCTGAAATACGGGTCCTGCGCTATCTGGCCGGGAATCTTCGGGCTATCGATCAAGGAAACAGAGACACAGATCGTGCGCCGTCGCGCCACAATAAAATCCGCCAAATCCGGCACCCGATAAGCCGCAACTCGGGACTCGGATATCTCGGAGACAACGCGAATCTCGCTGTGCTCGCTTGTCGCTCAGTTTTGCCTCTATGCGCGAGTATATAGACACACACTCGCGCGCAGGACCCTCCTATCTTCCTCCGGCATCTCTATCTCTCCACGGCTAGTGTGTGTATGCACATACATTATAGGCCAACTCGGCTTTTCCAGAGTACCATACCAAACACGCATACACTTATACATATACGGGCGCAGATTGGGTTCTTGACCGTCCACGGCAATGGAGGAAAGGAGAAGGACCATATACATATATACGCTCTTGCTCCTCTTGCATTTCTTCCTCCTTCCGCTGCTCCTGCAGCTATAGCCGCGGGCCGTGCAAACCAGAGCTCGATGCTCTTTCTCATTTTCCATCCTTCTCCTCTTCTTCTTCGTTTCGCCGATGCTTACTCTTGATTCTCTTCTCTTTTCCCTTGCTCTCTCGTTAATGCTCTCCACATCGTGCGCAATGAAATTGTTTTTTAATTTTTTTTTCTTTTCTCAATATCATCGTCAAAGGCTTGGCTATTTGGTCATAAGCCCGCATTAAAAAAGGCAAAATAGCCGAGGGGTCACAAAAAGGTCCCAGACCGGCTGCGTAAGCACTTTGGGCTGCTCGCATTCCTCGATACCGTACACACCACCCCCGTTCCTTATTATTTTCCTCTTCGGTAGGCCGTCCAGGCGCCCACGCGGGGACACCCAGCCAACTGGTTATATACATCGTATACGCGCGCATTCACCGAGAAACCGATTTTTCGGCATCCATCCGTACACGTTGGCCTCATGGGTTCGTATATATTACATACTATTGCATATTATATCGTAACCCGGCTTCGTGGAAGTCTTTGTTAATGGCCGCATACCAGTGAACCTTTCAATTGTGCCCGGCCACTCGACTGTGCTAGGTTATTATATATTTTGCGGTCTCGTTGCAAACACACCTTATACACGCGTGCGTTTGGAAATATTATTATCATCGCTTATACATATGAGCGCCTGTACAATGTGGTCGCTGCAAACAAGTTGGGGGGGGGGGAGATACTTCTATAATCGATACGGATAAGACAAACGAGAAAATATCTGAGTTAGAGGCGACGAGGCCTCTTTCGGGCTCACTCTCTATCTCTTTCTTTTTTCTTTTGTTCAGCCGACATTTATCCGGGAGGCATTAATTTCAGCTGTGCTGATTGGATTTATAGGCTCTCGTGCTCGGGTATTCTCTTGCGCCCGTGTGTATGTGTGTGTGTGGGTATATGCTACAACGTAAGCTTAGAAATCGTGGTTTTGCCGTAGTAAATCTTCTTAACGTGTTCGCTCGCCCCGAAATGATCCCTCGCTAATTATTGGCAAAAAGCGCCCAAGTATTTGGATTGTCCTGAAACATCTATACCATTGAAAATAATGGCCCTTCGAGGTACTATGCATAAATATTAAGGTACATTTATTCGTTTCGAAAGGGAGAAATGAAGGGAAAAAAAATTGACTCAGTATCTTATTATTGTACAAGATCGAAAATACGATAGGGGGGGGGGGGGGCGGCAAAAAAAGAAGACCCAAACACGGGGACCGCGGGAGAAGCTGCGCGAAGAGTGATTTAATTACAAACCGGTGGCGATCGCGACAGTTCCGTTTCGTTCTTGGCTCTCTCTTAATAAAGTTGGGATTGATAGTGATTTATATGCGCGGGTCCTTTTTCTGTCGCCTCATAAAACGAATCAAGGGATTAATTGTTTCGGCGTGCACACGATAATTAGCGCACACTGGTGAGTTTTTGTATGCTACGAAATTGAGGTGCAAAAACAAAATCAAAGAGTTAATCTTCGTGGTGACGCGAGTCCGTCTGACCGTATTGCCTTATATTTCACTGAATAATAAAGTACCTTTACTATTGTAAGACTTTTTTGCCCAAATATTTTAACTACGTTGGATGTTCTACGCAAGATAATATTTGAGACGCTTTAAGGTGACTTTCGTAACGTGGACGGCCAAAAATTCAATGTCGATTATTCGGGCTGTAAAAATAGTAAAAATCATTATCGATTAAATATAATAGACTTAATTGCTTCAAATAAAATAATTCATGACAGCATTTCGTATTAAAGTATATTTTCAATAACACAATTAAAATTCTAGGTCACAGTAACGGTATCACTTCGAGACGCACATTCAAGCGGTTTGCCGTCTCGCATACAAAAATACAAAATGAAATTCAATAGACTAAGCATGAAGTGTTTTCCAATATCGAATATAAGTCACGTTTTGCTAGAAAAAAAAAAAAAAAAAAACAGTACCACGACAAGAAACAAACAAAGTAACATTTTGCAATTCGATACTCCTGGGATTATCGTTAAATTATAGTCGACGTTTGTACCTGTTGTAGGACGCGAATTTCATAAAAATCGACGACACACTACAGCATATAGAGAAAGAATAACAAATTTTCTCACGGTTTCTCGAAAATCATCTGAAAAATAAGTATAGAATATTGTACTTGGTGGACGTGTATAATACACTCGAGCAAAAATCTACAGTGTTGGCGGTTCGCTTTGCGGTCATTAATCGCAGTCTCTCCAATACCGGTTTTCGTAAAGTCAAGAGAATCCAACGCTTGTACAATGTCGCACCTTACAGTAGTAGTCGTATAGTGCACACAAATACACGTTTCTCAGTTAAAATTCTGCAGAATCCTGAAATTGTGTCACGGCTGGAAGGCAAAATTTTATCAGTTTATTACCTTGGCTCGGTGTTTTACCGTCCTGCACATCTTAAAAAGTTAGCAATCTTATCGAGGGTCTGACACAAAATCGTAGAATACTTAATTTATTTACAGTGTTTTCGACAAATTGTTAGAGTCATAATTCTGTAAGTAGCCAGAAAGCATTAAAGATTTCATCGTCCTTGTACTAGTTATTTTGAGCAAACAACGTTTGTGATGATTTATGGTGACAAACTCATGATTATATTAAAATCTACTTTCAAATTCACAGGCATACAAATAAAAAACCAAACAACCACAAACAAAATGTAAATGAATGTGGCTTGAGATTTCTGCAATAATATTATGATTAATACAAATACCTTTTTGTTGACTCTTTGGTCTGATATTTTAAAAACTAGCTTAAGTATGAACCTCATCCGTTGTCCTGGTTTAAATCTGATTGGAACTATTTTCATTTCAAGTCTTATTATTTTCTACCGAGAAACGATTCCTTGAGATTGTTCTACAACCACAGATGAGTGTTATTCAATGCAATAATCGTCAATACTTTGTTTGATGTATATTACCAACATTAAGTGTGATTTTCGTTCAACACTTCATTCCTGTTTTGTGTTTGAATAAATTACATTGAATTGTTTACTTAAAAGTTATGATCAAAATAAAATAGTAAAATGCACATTTGTAGGTTCGGCCAATCCATGGAAGTGCCTCTTGATTGGCAGACCGAAAAATGTACTCACTTATAAATTTTGGGAGAAAATATTGTCACTATGTTTACTGCAGCGTGCTTGAATAAAAAAAAATTCGCAATAGTTTCTTTTTCATACATTTTATACACTCGAGTTTAAGGATAACGTTGTAGATTACAATAAAATACAACTTTTTTTTACATATATTGTTCTCTGTCATGCAATAAAGATGCTCTACAATTCAAAATTTGATTAAATTTTTTTGTTTCTTTGTACCCTGTACCAATTTGGAGTTAATCTTGGTACAATAATAATAATAATAATAATAATGATAAAATAATAACAATAACAATAATTGTGTATTGTGATAGGGGTTTAAAAAAATCTTTAAGTATGTTTTAATCAGTACAATATTTATTTTGTATAATTACAATGTAAGCATAAGAGCTCATTCAATCCAGTTTAAAAAGTATTTTCAAAATAGTTCCTAGAACCTCGTGCTTGGCCTGGCGACATCCGCCACCAGATACCAAAACTATACTATTAAAACCAACGAAAATTAAACCATTTTCACTTCTTCAACAATTTTTGGCTCTTTTTGACAAAATCATCCTCAGTCCTATTTATCTAGATTACCCGAAATAGTAGTAACGACAGCAATATCTGTAACATCGTGTTTTTTACCCACGTCTTTTAGCTTGAGATGATTTGTAGATGTCGTATTACGATTTTCATGTTTCAGTGTGTTGGGTCTAGAAATATTGCGACAAGCTTTTCGGAATGCTGGGCTCCTCCAGACATAGATGATCGAGTTAACACAGTTGTTGCCATACTGACAACTAATTAGCACAAAGAACAGATTTTTAGATATTTCCACATTACATGTTGCTAATATAATTCCAACTACATGAGGCAGGCAAAAAACTGAGTAACAGCTTATGATCATAAGCATTGTCTTGAAAAAAGATAAATTATAAATTAAATTTTGAAAAATAGGCTCGTGTACACATTGAATCAAATTAATTATTCATGTATATGTATACCTTATTGTTTTTTCTATAGCTCAAGTTGTAGCTTTGACCGTTCTCCCTCAACCGTGCTTGTGATCTTTGCGTGTGTGCCCTTACTTCCTTCCAAATTCGCCAGTACAGATTTAAAGTTATAACCCAAATTATGCATAAATTCGGTATCCAAACGAAGATAACGTGTGTCCTTTAGAAAACAATGAGACGATTTGAGTATATGCTAGTAGAAGAACCAAATTATTTTGATACCAATAAATTTGTTGACATACGTTATCGGAAAGTTGCATTTGTCGAAGAAACAAGTGGTATCGGTCAAGTGTGAACTCACTATTGTCGCAAACACAATTAAACCCCAACTGACAGCTATCGTAACGAAGGCTAGACGCTTGGTTGCGTATTTTCTATACTTAAACGGATGAAGAATTGCAACATAACGATCAATGGCTATTAAAAGAATACTGTAGATACTGGCAGTGTTTCCGACGATTCCCAATATTTCTCTGTTAAAAATAAATTGCACGTAAAAAAATCTTGTGAATGGGAGGAATGGAAGGGTGGCCCCGGTTGGTGGATGGCGCTTGTGTGTCGAGCACTATTTTTAGCCTAGCCTTCAACTCACTTAACATTTTGATAGATCTGCAACTCCACTGTATTTCAGGCAACGGTTAAGGAAGCAAATCCTTTAATGATTAATTGCTTATACAAATGCGCTTTTAAACATTTTATAAATGCTATCATTTATATGAATTCTATCTTTCATATAATTTATATTACAAGTGTATATGTTAAAAGTTCCAACTACAGCTTTAATTCACTTCGAAATTTTTTTGTCATTTGCTTTAAAAATTTACCGTGATTTTATGATCTTATTACTTTGTTTTTGGAATGTATACCGTCTCGAGCCCAAAAGTCCTGAATGGCAAAGAACAATTTGTATTTATTTAAGAAGTAACAATCATACAAGGATACTATAATCTTTATTGATGAACAACAAAACTCAATTAATATCAGCAATAAAATATTAAAATAATAGTTTATGGCATTGTCACAATTGTGGCATAACCAGACAATATTGTCATAAAATTTTATGCAGAATTTTTTATTTAGCTGATAATTTTAAGTAAGTTTGGTTATAATTGATACTCACGCAAACAAACTTTGAATATGAGAAGCATTCCAGAGACATAAGTGGATAATCGCATCGCAGCATATTGCGAAACCGTTGAGCAGATCTGCAATGACAAGGTTGAATATCAGGAGGTTAGAAGTACTGGTGAATTTTTTATAATTCGTTCCCATGATTGCAAGGATCCCAAAATTGATGACTACTATTATCACCGACAACGCTATCGACCAGTATGACAAGGATAATCTGTTGAGCAAACAAAATTTAGTAACAATGTGAGTGAGCAACGAAATATTTATGTTTCTTTCTGTGATTTTTATTTGAAAGCGCATGCTTAACTTTAAAATGCTGCGTATTTCAAATTATAACTTTTATTTACTAAAATATCACTATATTATAATGTTTTAAAGAAAAAAAATTCGTTCAAGTATCCGTCATTAGCTACTCAGTTCCCTCAACCTATAATACTGCATAATATGTTAAAAACAATGACACCCAGCCTCCAAGTGACAGCCGTCCCTCCAATTTCATGCACCTGGTGAATATAGTGAAATTTAGTACGATGCGGTCATAGTATACATATATTACAGCCGTATGAAAAACTTTGTTATGATTGATAAATTTCTTTGGAGAAAGCCCGTGAAAGTATTGTTTTATTTTTAATGAATCAAAAATATACAGTGTGTTTTTGAATCTAAATACTAAATTGTTCAAGTCTTCTTTTATTAGGGAATACACCAAGACACGATAAGACCCACAATCCAAGCGATAAATACTTTTTTTTTTTTAAATTTACGATCGACTGACAATCAGAATGTGTAAAATGAACGTCACTTCCATTGCGTACGATAATGATGTTGTAACAAGGTGCAAATGTAAACTTAAGTAAAACCCAAGAGCTTGAAATTTTCATGAAAGTTGATGAAATTTTTAAATTGTGGAACAGTAATCAAAGTATATAGGGAATCATACATAGAGTTTATTGCATATATCATGCATTTTTACGCTAAAATATAAATATGTAAAGAAACCTCATAACTTTTTAAAAGTAACTTCACACAACAAGAACAATTTTGCTTACAGACGTAGCGCTGTAGGAATAAATCGTTATGTCATACATACTTTAGTAATTTTTAAAGAGACATGCAGGGAGGCACATGAGTTGTCTTTATTTTGGCACTGTAAAAAGTATAGATTTTAAATCAGAAAGTAAAAAAAAACATAAAAGTCCCAAGATTTGTACATTAGCAATAGGTATTGCAATTTCAGATACTTACTTACAAGACATGGCTGCAAAACAACAAGGTGCAAGTATTTTCTAATTTCTCGAATATATGTTTGATGGGTATGATGAAAGAAAAGTATGTATGTATGTTAAGTAATGATGGTGCTTCGCATTTCTATAAGTTAACACATGATTCGAAAAACATTTTTCCTATGATATAGGTATGCTATGAACTGAACGACAAAAAAGGAACTACGTCTGAATTTTTGTTGGCCGAGAATTATCAATTTAGATTATTTTTCGACTCATTAGATTAAGTGTTTCTACTATTCCTGCGTTCGTAAAGCGATAAAAATACCGAAATTTTTATATTTGAAACGGTATATGGATTATCTACAAAAATTCAAGGTGGTAGCTTAAAATATAACTTTAAGTACATACTATAAGTGCAAGAACAAAGAAGTTTAACTATCACTTGGTGCGTCACAATCTCGATTTTACGACGCACTTATAAGAGCCTGTTACCCTCCTATTTTTACTAAGAGCTCATAATGTTACCCATAACGTTATTTTTTGAAAATTCTTTTGTGGTTGAGTCCAAAAATGATGACTTGTTTTTGTCACTAACAATGCAAACAAAACATTAGAATAATTCAAAACCGCATTTTAGTCTTTGTCTAGTTTAGTCGTGAAATATTCCGTTTTTCATAGAATGATCCATGTATGATACATCGTGCACAATAGAAAATATATTTAGCTCACTGGCTAAATTTTCTATTAATGTGAGAGATAAATACATACCACTCATAGAATATCGGTGTCCGAGTGCTAAGAATCACTGCATTGTAGCTCTATCGGCAGAATGACGCAGGAGTATCACATGCCGTTGAAGCTATTATTGAAATAGTACACGTACTGTAGTAAATAGTACATATATTGGAACATTAGCCCCTAAGCTTTATTTAATTAAATATTTTGTAACATCGTCCTCTCTCGTTATTTTAAAGTGTGGGAACTATTTCTTCGTATAACAAACGCCTAAATTATGATTATTATTATTCCGTGTGAGTTAAAAAAAAGTTCCTGAAGAATAAAACGTGGTACGTAACAGTTACTAAAAATTAAGTTACTATATTTTTGAAAAGATTACAATTTTACATGGAACATATGACAAATTTATTACCAAAGTAAAAAGTGCAATTCAACATTCAAGATTGTATGTATAGGTACGATAAATTTGTATTTTTTCGAAACTTGTGTACTTGGAAGTTTTTTTTTATTGAGTGGCATTTTCTCAAATAATAACTAAAAACGTTAAATATTTTAACATTATTTTTGAGTACTCTATGGTTACCTAAGTTCACTTTACGCCTATGGAACAAAATGTACTATTCCATCAATAAAATATCGTTGCTTGAAAATTAAAATATTGTAGTACAAAAGCAAAACTATATCTACTAAGCTTGAGCTCAATCAGATAAAAACTATGAAAATTGGTCTAGAAAATTAATGACGTACACGCAAATGATTACAGACATTGTGAAAGCTTAAGTTATTTTTAGATCAAAATTTACATGACGACCTGAATGGACAATTGATGCATGGTAACACTTGTATTTTTTTGGTAGTAAAATCGATATGAATAAAAATCTTCCGGTAATTTATCGGCAAAGAACGACTCTGCAAAGAAAAATGCTCGAAAACGACAAAGACACATCAAAATGCTTGCCGTTGTTCTCGGCTTTCTGCAATACCTATGAATGCGGACGCGCGTCACGAGAATTTATTAAATGGCTATGGTACTCGAATAGGTGTAGGAGAGCAGGCCGACACGCGTGGAAGATGCAGCAGCATTTTACGTTCCTAATCCAGTACCGGATGCGCTCGCCGATTGTGCGTGTGCGCATATTGACGCATGACACGGGTAGGTAATAATCGTACTTCGCCACCATTATTATATGGATGCATTGTCATCGATTTATTCCTTTTAACGTTGGAGCAGTTCTATAATTTCAACATTTCAATGAATGATGCCAGCAATTATTAATTAAGTATTTGAGACAAGTGCATGGGTACGCATCTTGAGCGAGTTTTTTTAGTATTGCGTTCAATTGAGTTTTGAACAGTGAATAATTAGTTATAGGGGGAAAAAATGTTTATTTAAAAAATATATAGTTAAAGGTCATGTCTTACCATCCAATTGGGCATAAGCCAAAGAAGCTCGAGAATTTATATTTCAATGTAGTGGCCTGCAGCACAAGCTTTTTGCCTGCATCGGCGGTGATGACGATGATAATGATATTAATGACAAGGAGAAAACAGAGGCCAACAGTTGCGGGGCAAGACAAACGCGTTGGGGACAAAAAGGTTGAGAACAACGAGAGGGGGAGGAGACTCGATTGGCCGCTAAGTAGGCGAATCACGTTTTGAATGACACACATGTTGCAAGCGCTGGAATGCAGACACGCTATATATTTTACGCATGGACAACGTTAATATAATATTTCTTATATGTTATGCGTATATGTAGTTTGGATACACATACTTATGTATATAATTATATGCACTGTCTTGTCAAATAAGTTTACGTGGAAGGACGAAGATGAAGTTCTCGGGGCACCGCGAAATGCCTGTCTATATGGAGCTCACTGCTGCAGCTATCTAATAAGTACAGCATCGAATATAAAGGTTTGGCTCCTTGGATTTTAGTAGTAGTCGCAGGAGCCACCCAGCAAAAGCATATTTTTTCGTAATAACTTTGTACATCCGAGTTGCGTAAACAATTCGAAATATAGTCCAGAACAAACTCAATTACACTGTCAAAGTGTGTAATGTTAAATGTACATTATATTTGACGGCTGCGGTTGCACAGCGAGCATGTAATATTGAAACGCGAAAATAAATGAAGCGCTTTCCAGCAGACGTAATCCGTGGTTTCGCCTACACCCGAGCGCATACAAATACCGTACAACGGGCCTCGGGCGTTGCACAGATTTGAATGCTCTCGAACAAGTATATTTTTCATTCACACTGCACGCAAGTGCATGTAATATTATGGATCTATTTTCTTCATTTATGTGGTTTTATTAAATGACATTGTTTGGACGAGTATTCAATTTGTTACTTTCCATTATTTTTCAAATTAAAAAAATAGAATTTTCAGTTATCGAACGATCAATGGTCCTATGGACATTCCATCAGTCTATTGAATAACTAATTTTATAGCTGCGTCAAGAATCGACATATCAGAGAACTATGGGCATACACGCATCAATGAACAAGAAGAAGAAGAGCGAAAGGTTAGACTATACAGCCGGAGCATAAAAATCTGCCGGAGCACGCACATATAACGTACTCGCACATGTCTGAAACCGGTTGCACTTTCGATAAAAATGTCAAAACCGCCCTCGAAGATGCCGTTGCCGCTCGGCGTATGGAAATTTCACGGCCATTAATCGAAGAGGATCTCGCGCTTATTGTTTTCCAAGAGAGCGGGCAGAAGGGCTTCTACGGTCGTTAAGAGCCTTCGCATATATACGGGTTTCCTTAGCCCCGGGGACCAGAGCGAATCCAGCACGTATATTATATTTCTCTGCGCGCGCGCGCGCGCGCGCGTGTGTGTGTGTGGTAAAGATATATATTCTTTCGCTTCGAGAGAAAGGGAGGGGCGACGAGGGGGGCTGGGGAAAATTATTACTTGTATTTGGAAAGCTCAGAGTGCGTGTGTGGTGTGATGAATAGACTATGCTTGCGAGATACCGAAGAGAGACGATTATCGCCTCGCAGAACAATAATTCATCGTTTTTTTTTTTTTTTTTTTTTTTTTGAAACGGGATTTCTCTTATCGAATCTGGTTTCGCGTAATCTGCTATCGATGAATTTAAATCAATGATTCTTTTCTTTCTTCCTCGTATTTACAGAAATTCCAAAATTTTCTCGTTTTTTTTTTTTTGTAATGCACTTCTTACGAAATTTATCAAATAGTATTAGAGAATATCTCTTGAATAAACGAGCCTGATGAGTACAAAATAACATCTGTATCGTCTGCAACATTTTATTCGTTATCGTGAAAATTTTTTCAATCATTCGTGTGTTAATCAATAAATATACGTAATCCAAGACCTATGATGTACGATGTGCTGATGTGGTTCAGATGGTCCCCTTAGTATGGACTTTGTTAGTTTCGTAAAACTACAATTTGGTTCGAGATCAACAAAAGGGTATTTACATGTAAGAACAACGATATGTCCGCATGGAAATCATGTCGATCGAAGTAAAATCGAGATAAATCAGAGATACGTTTAGAATTCAACATTGTATGGCACTAATTTTTTTTTGGCATTGTTTTAAAAAATGCGAATTGAAACATCTTTACACAATTCTAATTTCCTTTTTATTTCCTAACCAACAAAAACTTAAGAAATAAATTTTAACTACCATATTAACTCATTTATATACTGTCATCCTCAAATTCAGTAAGAACTCGATCAATTATCCGTGGTTAAATCTTTAAAATGATAACAACACATTATTGATGCATAGATTTTATAGAAAAGTCAGCAATACGTATAATTTCTTTAATATACTCTATTGAATTATTATGCATTGATACATATAGTCGCAAATGCTTTACAATCACATTAAATGAAATGGATGATATTAAAAGAATAATTTTGTTCCAATCCCTGACACTCCGGACTAAAAATTATTTCAGCAGCAGTCATCTCACTGACAAGTTATGATCACGAACAACTAAACCATCAACATTTGACTCTTTCCACGTTACGTGCTGCTGCGATAGTTATACTGCTTGTTTTTGTCACCATTCGAACAGCTTAGAAGCATCCGCAATAAACTGACACGGACGATAGAAATATACAGGTATACACGTGTATACATGCGTTAGCAATGCGTCAGAGAAACTCGCGAACTCTGGCACACGCGCGCAGTTATCATGGTAATAACTCGCATGCGTGGGGCGTCTCCTGACCCATAGCGACTAGTATACTCTTTTCCTCCTCCTTTTTCTTTTGTCCTTTCCCTGCCGCACTACATATATTATAATACAGTCTTCTTACAGCAAGGAGGAGGTCGTGAGTACTTCAGCACGTAATACCACACGTATAACGCATGGGCAAAGCACAAAAATTGACATCTGCTCTTATATATTATCGTACAAACGACGGGCCGTGCGATTTTTCGCGCAAGGACTACTCTTGATCGATGGTGCTGGTATGTATGGAGATGAATCGAATGTAACGCGACGCTCGAAAATAATTGAGTTATTCGCGCTGGACGACTCATACCTTCAAAAACAACAATTGTTTCTGCGTCGGCGTGTTTTGGACTAATAATGATTTGTTGTTCTTTCGCAAGAGAGCAGAGCTATATTTAAAGACAACAAGAGGAAGTGATGTACGATTGCTTGTTAATATGATGAATTATTTTATGGCACCTACTTGAGGAGTGTTGAGTATTTGAGATTAAATGAACATTTGGGTGGCACATGATGATGGTCCAAACTTGGTTTTTATCGTTTTGTTGGATAACAACACCGAATTCGCATCATTTGAATAAATTGTTGTACGTACACGTGTAAAGTCCAGCAAATTATCTACAAGCGGTAGGTTAAAAAAAAAAAAAAAAAGATCCGTCACTCTATGTTTTTTTCATCGCCACGTATGTTACATGCACAAATGCACGATGATAGCCACGCTGTTACCTGGGCGCTGTATATTGCTGTACCGGGCGCTACTCGCGGTTTTAGAGTCATCCTGTTATTAACGACGCTTAAATGGTCAAGCTGAGCCGAATCGGGACGAGTTTTATGGAAAGCAAAAGCCGGCCTTTTTCCGTTTTGCGCGCAAGGGCTTTAACGAGGCGAGTGTGTTACGCTCGCAATTTTTATCGGGAGAACCGGGGATCGCATTATTTACGGCTCGACGTACGACACGTATAAATAATATCGGAGTTTTAACGAACGATAGTTGTATATCACTTTTTCACTTTGAGCCGCGCTTGCGTTCTGTGCCGGTGGTGTAAGCAGTCTCGTTATTCCACGGCGAAATCGCTCTGTCCCTTTTTTTTTTACTCGCTAACGCTCTTGCTTTCATGCGGTGCAGATGAAGGATGAGGAGTGTTTTGCTGCTGAAAGGTCTTGGGTTTTTCTTGGAAAACCTAATACTCGGGTGCAACACAAAATCCTGAATCCTACAAAAAAAACTCCATGTAGGAGCTCCTAAAATAAAAAAAAGGTTTTTTTTTTCATCTTCGTTTTATTTTACTTCCTGGGCTTGCCGACAATCGTACAAATTTCGCCTGAAATGACATTCGCCAAAAAGTCGTCGTCTAAATGAAAAAAAAAAAAAAAAATTATTATTACGTCCTTGAAGAATTTGTATATAATTGGGCGTAAATAAAAAATTAGGTACCGAAATTAATTATATGGAAGGAACAAATAGTTCAAAAATCCTACCAGCCATTGGTTGTTTGAAACCTCTGAATCGATCCTATATACGCAACACGTAAAATCACTCGAACCGTATACTTTAAATACGCATAGTGGATAAAAAAACTCCATAAGCATTGCCGTAGCCAACGAGATCCCTCGGTGGTATGCTTTCGTGGCCATTTTTTTGTCGGGTACAATTAATTCGATCGCAACTCGTGTGCGATCCCTGTCAAGTTCACACACACACACACACACGCGCAGAGAAAAGCGTCAACGCGCGCGGAACAACTCTATTTCCACCTCTCGCTCCGCTCTTGACTCTCGTTTTCGGCGGCGCTCACACATGCACACGAAAAGAAAAGGTGTACAGCGCGCCGTCCGCGAAAAAAAAAAACAAAAAAAAACGGTCGTCTTCCCTCTTTCTTTTTTCTTCCCCGTTGGGCAGCTCGCCCTTCCCTCCTCCGATGCCTCTCTAACGAGGGCTCGTCTTGCTCGAGCTAATTGGACGCGTTTTGAGAGCTGCCACCTCCCGTGGACCTCGAATCCGTATAATTTTCGGCGCAGCAGCTGCCCGTTTGGTGTGCGTACCCATGTATACATATACACACGTCTGTGTGGGCATGCGACTGAATTTTGGGCTCTCCTCGCGTGGTTGTAATGGATATCCGCAGCTACTGCTTCTGGTCTTGATGGTGGCAATTAAGGACGGGAGAGGACGATGTCCCACCAAGTGCGGGTGCGAGATTTCTTGAGATACCTAATCTGCGCTTAAATTGAATTAGCCTCGGAGCAGGAAGTGTCAATTATTTATTCGACTACGCGTATTGGGAGGAAAAACAAAAAAAGGTTTTCATACCTATTACGTACAGTACCATATGAACAAAAATTTACACCTTGAATTTATTTATTTTTATTTTTTTTCAGGCGTTGCAAAAAAAGAAAGAAAATAATAAATACGCAGGGTTTTAACATACAGCGATAAAATCAATGTATAAACCCACAGATTCCAACGAAGGCGTATAGAATACAGGGGGCCATCGGGGCATATTAATGAGGCGCATTAAGGTGTTCACACCAGCCGGAAAGCCGAGAAAACACACAAGCAACACGAGTAACAGGAATCCCGTGCTTCACACGAGTATACCCATAGTCAAGAGATGGGTCTCATCTCATCCTCTCGCCGCAAGGAGACAAGAATCACGGTCATTTAAAAAGCCCGGTAGCAGCTCCGGGCACGTATACCTATATATACCTATTGTGCGGTGCACCAGCTCGGAGGAGCAAGCCCAGTAGCCACAGTGGAGAGAGAGAGAGGAAAAGAAAAAAGATTTAACGCAGTCCACGAAAACGTGACGGGCAGGTTAAGGGATCCTTCTCGCGCGCTTTGCATTACAGATGCCTATCTGCCTGATGCCTGCCGTGTTGTACCTATCCGTTTTCAGCGCTATACGCGCGCCCGCCGTACCTTTTCACTTGATGTATATACCTATCCCTTAAAAATGATATGCATACAAGTCGAGTTCGTATACGTGTACATATGGGATGCGAGGAGGAAAAAAAAAAAAAAAGGCGAGACGGAACGAGCATCCAATGGGGGGCAATCAAGAGGTGTCGGACATGCATGCCTTCTGTGCGGTGTCGGGAGACGACGAGTGCAGGAACGAGTGGAGGGGAAAAAAAAAAGAAAAAGGATGACAATGGTACGCCAGGGAAATTGATCTGAAAATAATTCTTTGGTAAACGCTATACTCGGTCCATCACTAACGAGGAAGCTCTCGCGGCTTGCATCTACATATATATATATACCAAAGTACAACACGACATACGCGAAGACCATGTGCCCTTGCACGTGTAGGTATATATATGTATATGAAATAAGAGATGAGAGAAGGTCGCGCCGACTAACATAACACGCGCAAACGACTATGCAAATTCACCGTGTACGTACTTATATATATATATGCATGTATACGCTGGTATATCCTTCGATGCTCTCGGGTCGGGGTCTTTTGGGGTGGCGGTGTCGATAAATCACCGGGAATCACTTCCAAAGCGCCTACTGCTTACATATATGCTTGATGCGCTTACATTAGCCCGATGGGATAGAAAAAGATGAGAGCGTCAGTGTGCGCTGGCTGCCAATGACACGAGACCTCAGATGTTATTTAAGTTTTTTCTTCAGATTTTCCCTGTCTTTCGCTGATGTTGGGCGTGGACTTGCAAATAGGCACGCGATGTGTTTGGTGCAGACAATGGCGCGCTGCTGGTCAAAGGGTGAAAAGAAAGTCGATCTGGAAATCGGCAAGTAGATAATATGTGGTATTTTTTTTTCATCTCTGTTGAGTGAAAATTTCTTAAAGATATTTCTCGGTGATTGAGAGTTGGGATAATAAAGTGAGCCGGTCCGGTTGGCAGAGGGGCTGTTCGATGAGGGTCACTTCCAAGTGTGAGTTTTTGGAACCAAAAAGGGGGGTGCAAGGAGAAAAAGGAAGGAAAAGGGAGAGAAAGAAAAAGAGACATCCATGCACACAAAATGGCCCGTAAAAAAGGATCTTGCCGAGCCAATCGAGAGAATATCGAGCCCCCGAACCGCACGCGTCGACATGCAAATTTCGGTCGCGCGCGCCACACTCGCGTGTGTGTACAAGAACATAGTAGGGACACAGACAGACCCTTTCCACGAAGGGTGGGTCCTTGCACTCTCGCATGTGTGTAGCACGGTAGTCCTCGCTGCAACGAAGAGAAAGAAAGGAGCCTATATTGTATACCCACCAGCGTGAATGGCTCGAGGATTTGGGTGTACTCGCTCTCGAGTCATCTGCATATCTAAATAATCGAACGGAGCGTAAGAGTACGTGTGCCACGTGTGCCGTGGTGTGAGTCGAGAAGGGAGAGTTTAACGACAAAGAAGCGGAGAGGGAGGGAGAAAAAGAGAGGTCGAGGGCCAGTGTGTAACAGTGTCGCGTGCGAAAAATGTATATATATATATATATATATGTACGCCTGCGGACGAGGTTTGTGTCGAACGCGGTCATTTGGGTGGATCTCGGGGCGAGATATTTCACGCCGAGCCGATGCGCGCATGCACCAGACTTGTTGGCTGCGGTCGTTGGAAATGCAAATCGAGGATCGGTAGGGTATAAGGTTGATATCTGTTCCACTACTCGGTCGTGTATCAAAAGTCGGTCATTTGGCTGACTTTTTCCAATATTAATTTTCAAAAACGTAGATTCATCCAAACAATTACTTTTTCAATACAAATCAACGTGTATGCCCAATTGAAAATACAAAGAAAAATAGTGAACGACCATTGGGACATTTCGTTTGCTTAAGTGAGCGAGTACTGGGACATTCACTCTACTCAGTGGCAGAGTTTTTTGAAATAGAAAAAAAAATGTCAATTCAGTCAGCTGTTCATCTTATATTTTATATTATATCTTTTGTAGGACAATTTCGTCATTCGTAAGAGTATTATATTACTGCATTGCCTTACGTACGTAGATAGAATTATTTAGGACAAACTACTCTATCGCCAAGTCTCGAACCTCCAAGGCTTCAGTGATACCTGTACGAGACTCTCAGATCTGTACCGACGGGTCTACCCGATAGCAGTGTTTAATGAATCCAAAATTCTTCCAAAGAGCATAGATGAAAAGCTGCTGTACGCACTCATTTTCTTTCCTTTTTGCCAGCTAGCGATCCATCCTTAAGTAGCTCGTGGTGGTATGTATCATAGGTATACACGTAGAAACCACAGGCATACTCGAACGATCAACCTAAAAAACGTACCTACACCAGAGGAAGATGAAAAAAAAAAAAAAAAAAAAAAATGAAGGGAGGAACAAGGAAGGGATGCTTGCAAGCGGAGCGTACAGTTTTGAAGCCCAAGAGAGAGAGAGAGAGAGAGAACAAACAAAAAGGACAAACAGCATGTGCAGCATCAGCTTGTGTTGGCCGGGTATATAGCAAAAGAGCAACGAAAGCGAGTGAACGAGCAAAAGAGAGAGAGAGACGCCTGATTTGCATTGCAAATAGCTATCGGGTTCCTTGAACCAGATCCGATTGGCTGCTCCTGCCGCTGCTCCTGCCACTAGTACCGCGAATCTAGATCTATCTCTGCACTGCTGTCTCTTGTATACTCTGCTGCATCAGCCTGCAGTGCGGGTAAGCTCTCGTGTACTCGTTTCATTCGCGCTTTAAAACCCGGGGATGCGCATCCATTGATTGTCGATTGAAAATCTCCCGCGCATATGTGGACTTCAGTCCACAAGTATCTGTATGTGTGTGTATCGACCGGACGCTCGGGAGTGCGTATACGTGCAGTATATAAATATCAGCGAGTACTTTACCCGAGTACATAAGAGTACGCGCGCATTGAAATATATACATATATTACGTATGTATATAGGTAACGGAGGCGGAGAATCGTCGACGCCCTTCTCGTTTCGAGGCTCCTGCGCCTCCAACAACAACCCTTTGGCCACCTCTTCTCCTTCTTCTTCCATTTACACATATGTACGTTCTCCCTTTACACGGGTTGGTTTACGCATAGGTGTGTATAATTCATTCCCTGCCTGTGAGCTAAGCGTATAATACCTCGCAGGACCTCGAAAGAGAATAACAACGGCAGCACAGACAACGCGCGCAAAAAAAAAAAAAAAAAAAAAGGAGAGAAATGCATCGGCAGCTGCCGATAATGAATCTAGAGGCCCTAGGTGTCCGCGTGTCTCTCGATTGATTTATCGATTAATTTGCATACCGTGCAATCACGAGGCGCGCACACACGTACGCTATTGGGATCAAGAGAGGGAGAGCGTCAATATATACATGCATCTTTTATTCTTCTCCAAAGGTATACAACGTGGTATTGTGGATATGGAGAAAGAATGGAAGAGGAGTTTTGTGTCCGCATGGGGATGATTTGTAAAAATATGCGATCGCGCATTATGTAATGTATTTGACGATCGGGTGTCGAGCCGATCGCGACTGAATCGGCTCTCGGGTACTCGCGCGCACACCTTACATGTACATATATATATATAAATTGTTGTACGTACACGTGTAAAGTCCAGCAAATTATCTACAAGCGGTAGGTTAAAAAAAAAAAAAAAAA
>NW_019379459.1:1236315-1262030 GCF_000648655.2 Copidosoma floridanum | reverse complement strand
ATATATATATGTATGTATAATACACGAAATACTGCACTTACTCATGAATTATGCAGAGCATAATGTACACTTTGGTTGGAAGGATCGGTAATGCCGCTCGTATTGCCCCTCATTCGCCGTGCCCGGTGCCGGCTGTGTATATTATATATCGATCGGTAGTCATTCGGTTGTGTGTGCACATTAGAAAACGTTTGTCGCTCTCTCGAATATATAATTTTTTTTTTCCTCCGATTCCGATCCTTCTTTGCTCGTTACACATATATACTTTACGACGTCCGTTATTGTAATAACGATCGGATGGGTTCTTTGGATTTATCGAGGCTTAGCTTTGAGTTGTTTATCCCTTTTGCATTTAAAGTGGTCCAAGTTTGACGCGATAGTTTTTGTCGGTTCACCAACGACACTCGCAGCTGTTGGGCCTTATCTGCAGCGACAGATTGTTTTTGTGAAAATTTTCGCCAAACGCAATCTGTAGTACAGCTACATGACTTTTCGGGGAGAAACGGGGCAGGACAGATCGGAAGCGTACGGAACAATCGACGGGTTGTCCGGAGCCATATCTCCCCGGCATGTGTACCTGTCGCGGGGCTAGTGCCGCATTCCTCGTCCTCTTCCTCCTTCGCCTCCGGTGTGTCTGCGTATAGAAACGCGTGCAGGGGGATCGACCGATTGCCCACACGAAACGCCCGGGCGTGAAACGCGTAGGTATACACTTGCACGTACACACACGTGAGGAAGCTAGTCCAGTAGTGCGCCGGGAACAGTGTACCTGCACTATACATACGGCAGATTTATATGTGTGTAACAGTAAAGTCCAGCCACACAAACGCCGGGGCCAGTGTGCGATCCCGAGGAAGGAGGGACACAGAGGCGTAAAACCCGAGCCGTTGCGAAGCAGATACCAGAAATTTATGTCTCCTTCGACGACATCGGCAGCAGCTCTCTTTTGCTGTGGCGCGCGTGTCGCAGTTGCGTGCGCTCCACGCGCTCTTTACATACGTACGGAGGCCCATTCCGGATTCTCGCGGAATGAAATGTCGCCGGGGACCTTTTTTTCTTTTTTTTTTTTTTTTATAGCTCGTAAATGTAGAAAAGCGCCATTTAGATTAAAACGCCCCCTCTTTCTCTTTCGTGCACTTGCGAGGCCGAGAATTTCGCTCGGGTGCACACCACTTCACGCCCTCACAGGGGGTGTAAGGTGAATATAAAGTTGTTCCTTCGATCGCCAACCCGATAAGAGGACCATTTTTTTTCTCTGCAGGGCCTCCAGGGGAGCTTGTTCTCGTCACTCGAGCGAAATGAAACTTTATAATTGTCTCGCTCGTAAGAAAAGTCTTTGGGTGTGAAAATTGTGTTGTTATTGCCACAACATCGTCTCCAATTTCATTGGTTGCATTCACTGGTGGATGAGTCACCGGAGCGCTCGCGCATCGTTGGGTCGAATTCGAGCGCGGAAAAATCCAAGAAATGCCAAAGATCGGCCGCACTGTACCTCGTGCCCATTGTCTCGACGGGAGTGAAAAGCCTCGGCATTTCGCAGTCTCGATTTTCGGTATCGATCGGCAATTGTTCTACAGCTGTACAGAGTCCATGCGTACACGAAAAGTCTTTCAGTCGAACAACGTCATTTCGAGAAAATCGACGCGCGGTTTGATAGCCGTGTCCTACAACAATGGCTAACACGCCGCGGAATTTAATTTCCAAAGGCAGGGTGTCAACGCCGATGTCGAGATAACAAAGATAAGGCCACTGTGGGGGGGGGGGCGTGAAAAAAAAGGAGCTTAGACGTAGAGCGACAGAGACACACGAGCCTAGACCGCGTCGAGCGAGATCGCTAGGCGAGATCGTGCGCTTCGTCGTCGTCGTTTTTTTAGCGAGTGCCATTTTCGCCTCTATCTCTCTCTCTGCGGGAGTTGCGAGGGAATTAATTCAGTAGATAACACTTGTCACGTGTGCTTGTACACCCTTGCTGTTGTTTTAGTAAACGTTGATTTCCCTGCCGTGCAACGCCGTTGTCGACAGTAGGTGTCAAACCTTGCGTTGAAATGATCGACGATGTATGGGTGGGCACTGTCTTGTTCGCCGATTGTTGAAGCAGACCAGATCTCTTATTTTGCGCTCTGTCAGTGTTCTCGTAAAAGTAAAAGTAAAAAAAATAAAAAATAAAATTAATACAATCCACCTGATAGCGGCCTATCTGTTTCAAAACAACCGAGAAGGGACGCTTTTTCTGGGTTTTTATTTTGAAAAGCGATATCGCCGCGTAAACAGCTCGGATTGCCTAATCGTGGATGCCTTTCTCGAAAAAATATAATGGCTCTACTCATGGCTCGATGCCGCGATAGAAGAACCGAGATTTCGTTTTCACAAATAGTTTTTGTTTTTTTTTTCCGAGAAGCTCGTAAAACCGATGGATAAACAAGTTACTTTGAAATTCTATACATTTGCGCTATAAATACGGTACAGAGCGGGAATTTGCAAAAAGTCGCGTTAGCTGTTTACTGGAGAGAGCATCCGCTCACGCGAGGTTCCTCTAACTTGGCACTATCCAGTTTCTTGGTACCCGCTCGGGGGGATGATGCGATTGCCACTTGCACTCGCACAAAAGATGAGCAGTAATGGCAATCGCGGAAATTCGAAATGTCTAGCTGTAGGCAGCTGAGCAAATACACCCCTATTTTTGGGTGGGAGTACATTATAATCAAAGGGGAAATAGTTTCCTTTTTTTTCTTGATCTTCGATGCATCCACGAAAGAAGACAATAGCGTCTCGTCTCGATTACTCGTGACAACTGCGTCGCTGGAATACCCGTATTTCCAGCATATCAGAGACAGACCCTTTTTTTCCTTCTTCTCGTTCCGGTGTCGAAATACACTCCCGGACTCGGGGGAATCTTATACATCGATAACACCTCTCGACTCGGACCCCGACTCTTTTCTCGGTAACAAGTGCGTCGAGAACCAAAGAGAGAGACAGCGAGGAAAAAAAATCAGCAGCGCACGTTTGATAAAAACGGCCGACCACATAATATATATCGAGTAATTGGAGCAACGACACGACTCGATTCTTCACTTTATATTTTCCAACTTTCGAAACAAGATATCCCTTTTTTCGTGCTCTGTTATCCGAATTTCTTTGTTTACTCTACTTACCGTCAACTTTGGACGAATTGGTTGTTTGAAAACTGGTGGAAATAAAAAAAAAAACAAAGTCCGCCTCGTACCCTTGTAATGGTACCCCATTGTGCGCCCAATTTCTCATCCGTAGGTATTATTGTACCGTATAATCTCAAGGATCCCGAGATCCGCGCCAAAGATCAATCGGGCCTGATGCGCACGTCAAACCAAAGTGTCAATTGCTCGGATCCGGCGTACAAACACAGGCGATCCCCATCTATAAGCCGACCGAAGAAAGAACGGATCCCCCCCCCCTACTCCCCACGACGGTATATACTTTCGAATTCAAATCGGCGCGCGAATTCCGCTAGTCATGCGGCTCGCATTTCGTTTTCTCGATTCACCCGCTCGCGCTCGTAACTACACACAATACACGCGCGGCCGCGATAATAAAAGCACGTATAATGTATAATCTCTCTTTGGCTCTCGGGGCTCGATTAATCTGAGCCGCTGTGGATACGTACATACATACATATACGTATATACATATATGTACCCGAACCTCATTGTCGGACGGTATAGAAGGAGGAGGGGGATGCGTGCCTTTTAATCCGATTTGAAGATTCCGAGACGAACGATCGGGCCGAGAATCTCCCGACGATGTTACTTATTTGGACGGGAGTGTTTCGAGAAAATTTTCCCGACGTGACTCTTTTTTTTTTTTTTTTTTTTTTCTTCTCCTTCGGGTTTGTTATTAATGAAGTCCTCGAGCTGTTTCGCAAGACTATGTATACCTGTACGCGTGAAGTAAAAAGAAAAAACAACGTCGCGGATAAAACAAGAAGAGAGATGAATTACAAAACAGTGAAACCCAAGCGTCAGTTGACGCCTGATGCTTGTTTGGGAGTGATTTGAAAATTTTCCGTACGGATTTTGATTTATGTCCCATAGTTGTGTGTACCTTCGCTTACAAATAAGACGCTAATTGCTTTCGAGTCGAGCGACCGGTCGGCATGTGTGTCGGAATGTTGGCCTTTTGCCGCGTCATTATGCATTACTTTTCGAAAGGTATATATATATATGTACACCCGAGGACCATTAATTTTTAGGTGTTGCGAAATTTTTACGCTCACATTTCGCCGGACAATGTTTTCACGCGCACCTATATACCATTGCTCGCGTATGATTAATGCGATTTTGATTTGGAAGCACAATAGGAAATGCCCAGTGAGCGACGAAGGCGTTAAACATTTTTGAAGAAAAGGAGCAATTTGGCCGGAAAGGATGACCTTTCGAAAAATTCATTTGAGCCCGAATCATTAGTCCGATGAGCAACACCCTCTTTTGAAAGTAATTTTTGGTGCATCACGAGAAAAAAAAAAAAAAAGAAAAAAAAGAAAAAAAGAAAGAAAAAAGACACGCACGCAAACAGAAAGGGCCTATTCGCGAAAAGCGTGTAAAATTCGTCCACGTAACTTCGAGGTCGGATGATCGATGGGATTGGATCTTCCTTGTGGAAGCATAAACAAAAATAATCCGAGCGTACGGGCGAGGACAGCTGGGCGGAAGTGCAACGGCGCGTCGTCACGGTTCGGATTTTCACTCCCCTGCTCGAGATTTTTCCAAAAAAGTGCATCAGAAACGAAAAAGGTGCTCTTTGCGCGGGAAAATACGCGTCCAATGAGCCAATGTACGTTGGGTGTACAAGTGCTAGCTGGGGGGAGGCATTTTATTCTAAACACTCGAGAGAGTCTATCATACATACACACTGTATATATTGTGAGATTTTATTTTCATTTTTTGTTTTTAATCGATGCTTTTTTTAAATTTTTGTATCGCAAGTCAAAGGGATATTTTTTTGTGTAAAGTTCTAAACTCAGAACGCGTGCGTACTTGTACAAGAAATAATCTAAGACAAGCAACTTATTGACCTCGTGACAGGCACCGAAACGTAATTCCGGACTAATCCATGTTCCCATAGACTTTCTTGCGCGCCAACAACACACAAATGTACTTGCCCATATGCTCCATTGGAAGGCTAGACAGCAGCAAAAGGGATCGACCTAAGTATCTTTAAAGAGACACGTCGCACGCATCCTACGAGCGCGAAAGTGACAAAAAAAAAAAAAAAAAAAAACCAAACGGAGGGAGGAAGGAACAA
This sequence comes from Copidosoma floridanum, assembly GCF_000648655.2. The sequence continues at coordinate 1,256,753 of NW_019379459.1, read as the reverse complement.
GAGCCGTCGGATCTATCACCTGGTGTGTATATACGACACATGGAGAAAGAGAGAGAGAAGGGACACGCGCGTGTGAGTGTATGATGTTTTTTCGAGCAAAGGAGAAAAAAAAAGAAAGCCAGGGGGATACCTCCGAGTTTCGGGGTAAAAACTCGCTAAATACGTCCTTAATGTCGCGCTCCCTCCTTTGTGTGCGTGTAGACCTGCGGTTACGCAACTCACCACGAGCACGTCACGGACCTTTTTCCTCCTCGTGTCTTGGCGACAATGGCAACCTCGGGTGTCCTTTCTTCTCCCCTGCCCCCCTTCCTCGGTTGTCGGGCCAGGAAAATCAAATAACACGACTGGATGGTATCTCTGCCGACGTCAGGACCGATTTTTCGTCGCCTCTCACTTTTCGCCAGCGACTCTCCCCTTTTTTTCCACTTCTCACTTTTTTTCCTTCTTTTTTTTCATTCCATGTCCTCTCGGGGTCCCAAACACCGGCAGAGATCTCGGAGGTATATCGACGCAGGAAGTGGATGTTTTGAAGTCTCTATATACGATGAGCGGGTTATCGCGATGGACGTTATCGATTTTACCTCCGTATACCGAAAAAGCCGAGAGAAAGAGTGGAAGAAATCTCCACGTAAGGGGGGAAACCCGAGTAGTTTCGATGATTGAAATACGAGAGACGTCGGATGTTTTCTCGCGCGCCAAACTCCTCTCTCTCTCTCTCTCTCGTTATTTATTGGACATAATTTTTTTTCCGGAACACAAGACGCTCTCCCCTTCTCCCTTCCAAAGAAATATACGTTTCGCACGCATTGATTCTCCCGTGCGCTCACAAAACAAATACGCTTCAAACGCGAAGTAAACAAAGCATAAATCCTCGCGCGCTCCAAGATTAGGCAGATTCATTCTTTTTTTCTGCCCCCTTGTAATATTCCGATTCCAAAGACAATTTTTTTTTTTTTTTTTTTTCACCCAACACTAGTATTACACAAAGTAGAAAAGAATGAAAGGCCTCAGCTATATATCGTTTTCTTGCAATTATCGAGAATCCATTTGGCCGAGATGCGCCGGGCGATCCCCGAGGCTTCATTTGAATAAGCCACGTAAGTATACTTGTCCTCTTGGGCCAATGCGCACCCGAAAAAAGACCATACAGCACGCGATGGCAAAGAAAAGCCCCGTATATGCGTGTACTTGTACACCGCACGCACAAGGGAATACGGAATGAGAGGACATATAGCGCGCGCCCCTCGGCCTCAAATGTAGGTATACCTTTTTTTTTTCTTTTTTTTTTTCCTCTCCTCTCTGCCCCTTGTACGCGCGCGGTATAATACCGCGCAACATAATGATTCGTCATTTCGGCATGACAACGAAGCCAGAGCGAGAGAAAGAGCACGCGCCCGCCACGCCCTCGCTGGAATTCAGCATTTGGGACACGCGTTCGTATAAAAACCCTGCAGCTTGTATTATATGCGCGGGAGGGCCTCGGCATTACCTGCGTGCATTGTCGAGGAGCGGCGGCGTTTGTGCGTATTTTTGATTTTGCTCTTTTGCCGGCGTCGTTGTTCTCCGGGCCTTTGCCATCCTACCGGCTCCTACAGCGGGTTTCGGGTGTGCAGTGTATCGCAGAGAGGCGCAGCCGGTATAATATTATAAATGTACGCGGATATCCTCGGCAGCTATTATTCGCCCCTTCCTCGTTGAGATGACGTTGAGTGCAGTTTTGGAATCGCCAGGCCCAGGAATGCTCTTGGGAAGGGACTTTTTTTTCTTCTCCTCCTTCGAGTTACGAGGAATTTCGGGGGGTGGCGAAAAATTGTTCCCACTTCCGTTCCATTGATGCAAGTGCACGGTTTTCAGGAACACTTCCTCCAAACGATCGGCTCATCCGTATAATATCCGCTTGTTCGCTATCGAGCTAAAACTTTCCCCGTGCACAGTGCGACTCGATCCGTGGCGGCTTATCGGCAAAAATCTCTCGTCGCCGTGGCCGAGTATCTCTTTGTATACGCCTTATCTCCTCCTGGCACCTTTTCAGCGCCTCTCTCTCCTCTGGCGAACCGGTTGCGCTTTGTCCGTCGATTTTCTACTTGTATATATCGGACGTCCCCGCATGCATAAGTATAGTATGGCGTTTGTGTGTTACTCGCACGTGCACCACCCTCGCGTTGCCGCTGTCGTGTCCAACTAGTTTTACACTCGCGAATTTCGGTATTTCGGAGAGATAAACGGCGATACGAAACTATACGCGCGCTGTGTTTTACGTTCGTGGGCTGCTGTTGTTCGGTTGTTAGAACCTGATATCGGTGGGTTGGTACCGCGTGTGGGTGTACGTCGACTAAGCTGCACGACCGATTCACCGGTTAAAGGTACGAGTCGTTTCCTCGGAATTGATACTTTTGGGTGTTTCACAAGAAGGTGGGACAAAAATAATCCGACCCCGAAACGCGCATATTACGCGCATCATTGTGATCTCTCTCCCCCTTTGCGGGATCGTTGTGTACAACAATATAGCACGCAGGGGATGCTCTACAGGTATAACATACGGATGGGCGCACAATGGCACGCGCTCTCTCTCTCTTTTTCGATGTTTCGTCTTTGACGAACAAAGTGGGACGAAGAAGAAATGAGAGAGGGCAGAGCCATAAAGAGGTCGTCTCGACCACGAGAACGGCTTTTTAAATGCATTTTAGTTTTGGCGGCAACTTGTCAAGCGGGATTCCCCGGGCTTTATGATGTCTCGCGTCTCCTGTACCATATTACACTATACTCGGGGCTGCTTTTGCGGGGAGCGCGGAGAATCGCTTAAATATACGGCTAACCGAGCAATATTGTTTTATTGCGCCTCCTTAAAATGCTGTTTCGCGAGCCCACCGAGATCCTTTTTTTCTTTCTTTTTTTTTGAAGAATCCCTTCGTTGATGAGCTCATTTTTGCCTCCGACGATAATGGTTTTTGTCGATGACGGGGGGAACAAAGATTTTCATGTTCCGATTTACAGATATTTGGACACGAAGATCAGAAGAAACATATCGTATATTATGTGCGAGTACAATGGCGTACTTGTGTAAGGATGAATGAAGTCGGCTATCGATATAATGCACGTACTATTAGTTTGGAAAACGCGCGTATACAAAGGACCCACCCTCGGTCTGTTTGACGGGTGTTTATATGAAACCCGATGCGCACGCGCCTATACAAGTAATGCGAGGGTAAGCGAGAAAAAAAAAAAAAAAAAAAAAAAAAAGAGCTCGCCGTGCTACGCGCGTACAATGCGGTCCTACGAAAATAAATTGTGCCGCGGAAAGCGTCGCTTGAGAAAATAAGCCCCGGCCGGGAGTTGACACATACGCGTGGGTATATATATAAAAAGCGTGATTGCTCTTACGCGCGAGCGATCTCGTATTTTCCTTTTCGCGTAGACTCTCGGCCACGGCGGTAATGTACGAGCAAAGTTTTCCGAAACCCCGTCGCTTTCGGGGGACAGTTCAAATAAACTCACCGTCACGGCGCTCCGTGCAGTCTATACCGTATATGTATACCTAATACTTGCCGAAAGCTCTATAAATAACCGTGTTTGCTATGTATCTATTATTTGTATTTTTTTTTTGTTTTTTTCAAATACTTTAAATTATTGATCACCACACAATATGTCGAGGCAGCCGTGTTGCTCATGTAAATTGACGATACAAGTCTTATCACTGAAAAAATAAAACTTCTCTCGTGTAGCAGTGCACAAGTATATACTAAACGTGTATACGGGGAGAAAAGAAATAAAGCACGTGGAGAGGGTGGAGGTGGGTATGTATAAAGGGGAGAGCTACCGATGCAGTTCATGCGGGCAATGCACGTAGTGTCCGCGGCGAAGGCGCGCACGAGTCGACGGCAATACACGTATATGTATATACGGACAAGAAAAGAAGAGGAAGAAGGGAGTATAAGTACACGAAGGAACTGCAGGAACACGATGAGGGGAGAAGGAAACTGGTCGCATTCCGCGAGGAGCTGCATCCGCGGGACAAAAGGGGATACGCGCCTGATTACAACATTAATAAACAAATGAGCCCCGGGGATGTATAGCTGCGCTCGTGGGTATATAACGTGTGTGATGCCTTGTGCACTGCTGGTATAAATATACTTACTCTCTCAGCTGGAACAAAACTAGTGGAGGTGCAGTATTGCGTTGTAGGTGGGAGAGTCCAGCTGTGTGGGTACGCGTGTACACATGCACACCGTGAGAAAGGAGCGGCGGGGCGGCCAATCGTCGAGAGTGGGCGGTTGAAAGGCGGCGCTGCTCGTGGCCAATCTCCGAGCGACGAGCCGAGGCATCGCGCCGTCTCTGTCCGGCCGGTGCGTCTTCGAGAGACGCCTACCTTTTTACATGTACCTTATACTGCGTGCACGCCGGGCATTTGTATGCGTCAATGCGCCTATGCACGACGAGTTGTACCTACTTGTATGATATGGCCTGCACTGTATAACGTGCTATTCTCGCTCCGAAACCTCCAAACTGTACTTGAGCTGATGCGGGACGGATTTGTTTTTGGGTAACTGTACGTGCAAGAGTGTTGTATAACTAATTTTAGGATAATGGGACGTTGTACAGATTTTTACGAAAATAAAATTCGATGGCTTGAAAAAAGTTTGCAAAACAAACGGTTATACCATTCATCGAAAGAGAGACTGATTTTACAAATTGTACATTAATCATCGACCGTCATCGACTGGCATTACTCGTGTTCTTATTCACACGTTTAGTTCAGAAATTCACCAAATTTCGAACCATCCATAAACTCATGGTTTACGTATAACCGATTGAACCATGTCAATCTACACTTGGACGATATTATTTTTGAGTGTTTGCAATAGACAATATCAATCAAACTGATTGCAAACGTTTATAATCAATCCTCTCGAATAACCGCATGAAGACGTTTAAAAAAAAGATTCCTACGCGACGCATGCATCACATAATAATATTTGATTCCTCTTTAAATATAAAAGACGATTGTCTACGACGTGACTCAAACGTGATAAGTTACTCCTTTTGTTTAGTACAATATCGTTTAATGTAACATCAGTATATTGTACGATCTGACGATTTAATTTCGTGAAAAACAAAGCTCCCCCCAGCTATATGCAACGTCAACATGTGTTCGCATCGTAGTACGTATAGTTACGTATTACCTATATATATCAATGTTATACATGCAAGTCATACGAACTCGTACTCACACAACATAAACCTCACGTTCGTGTTCTCATTCTCTTGCATTTCTTTCCGCTATCCTTCCCCCTATGCACACTCGGAGAAGAGCTGACTTCTCCCGCTCGTGCGGTGCGCGAGTGTGGCTCTTCAGCTTGCATTTGTTGCGGCGAGGCAGTCCACTCAGAGTCCCAGAGATAGAGGCGGAGAGCGATCGCGGCCCGAGAGGCTAAGCCAAACACTATTAGCTCCCCTCGTGCGGCTTCGTATCGTCCGCGTCTTCCGTGGGAGGCTCGATTTTAACCCTTTCTCGATAATTTTTACAAATCTTACTTGTCCGTGCGGTGTATTTTCATTCGGTCGCACTGATGTATGCCTCTCACTCGATCGAAGCCAACTGAGATGTGCTACGCGCGGAATTAATGAGGAAATTTCTCAAACCAAGTATCGAGCAATGAACGACGCGTTCTAAAGCCGGCCCATGGATGTGTTTTTCATGTGCGCTTGTGAGTGATTACACGCGCATCAGCCACTCCAAGCGTCGAATAAATTTGCATTCCGTTCCTCTGAATTCGTAATCTATTTTGAAAGAGCGCTCGAGTGCGCGCCGCAGCTCGACCCATGGGATATTTTATTTTTCCTCTCCTCAATCTTTTTTTTTTTTTTTTTTTCGTGATTTTCATAACTCACCTCGGTGAAGGATCTCTCTCACCTGATTTTTATCACCGATGAATTTTCAATGCGATTACCGAGCAAACATCGTGATGTCGAAACGCAACGGGCGCGTTACGCAAAATGGTGAAAAAAAAAAAAAAAAAAAAACTTTGTAATCCAAGGATGGAAAATTTCGCTCTTGCGTATACACACACATATATACAGGAATCAAACCAAGAAAGAGAGCTGAATTGACGGATGGATGTGCTAAAAATAATACCCATCGAGCCATTTCCCGGTACTTAACCCCCCAATTTCGTCAATTGCCGTCCCGATGTGCCTTTTTTTTTTTTGCCGCTCTTCTCAACTCTTTATTCTCCAGCATCTTTTGCCGAGCTAGGGTATATACACGCACAGTATTATCAGAGAGAAGAAACGAGGGAAGGGGCAAGAAGGAGCCCCCCTTGGACGCTATTAGCTTTCGTTATGCGCTTGTATCTCGTTCGGCCGAGCCATCGCAAAGTGACCATTTGGGCTCGCTCAAACACACATATGTGGGAAGTCGCGCTTTTTCTCGGTAGCTCCTTTTATTCTCCGTTTGATTCAAAGCCCGCGCTGGGATTTACACACCGCGTCACACGTTTTTATTGATTCCTCCGGTTGAGGAGTTGACAATGGTGATTCCGTTTGTTCGGAGAAGGAGTAATTTCTGTGCAAACTGTCAAAGACAAAACTCGATTATTGTATACTGGAAGTAGGTATATTGTACGGGTACACAAAGGCAGGGAACGAAAATTGGAGATAGTACGCGAAGCATAACGCGGTAGGCAGGAGAGAAAGAGAGGCCTCGCCTTAATCTTTAAAGCCCGAATTAGGCTGGAGCGCAGACTTTTTTTCCTTCCCCCCGCTCCACCAGGGGCGCGCCTTTTCCTGCATTTCGAGGAGTCGCGCTGAGCTTCTCCGACGCGCCGGTGCTCCAGATGGACTCCTCGGGCTCACCGGAAGCCCCTCATTGCCGGAAAGTTAATAGTCCGTGAAAACAATAGAATTACGCGGCGAATCGAATAAAAATCGTATACGCGCGAGACGCCAAGTATATACAGTCCATGCCCGACGTGCCCCACCATCGCCCATCCATCTCTATTTCTTGCGTTGCATACTTGCGGGTCATGTGCACGACCGAGTCGACACGTACTTATAGGTAGGCGCGATCAACACTGCACTGCTCGAGAATAATGAGAACAGGGGGGCAGCTATCTCTGATACACTTTGGAAAAATTGGCTGCCCTCGCGGAAGGAGATTACTTATCGTATCGGTGAGAACACATTTTTCTTTGAACAAATAATATTTGGATGAAACATTGCACTTATACAATACATCCACTACGTTGTACCTACCTGAGCGAAATTCCTGTGCTCAACCTGTTTTAGCCAAAAAGGAAATTGGCGTCACCCCTCGACACTCCATTCACACGTATACACGTACACATCCCTACAGAGCTAAAAGGTCAAGACAAACGGGAACCCTTTCGATGGGGCGCATGTGTAAGCGCGTGTGAACCCAGTATGTATATGTATATACTTGGAGCGAGCGAGAAAACAGGGAGAGAAGGAGAATTCTCGTGGGCGCTACTGTTCCGGAACGCTGATTAGCCGTCCCGAAGAAACGAGAATCGCCAAATAAGGGGGATCGTGCAGTGCCCGGCGAGCCATGAGAAAGGGCCAAAGTGCCTCAAGTGTCGAGCGTGTCTCTCTCGTGGGTGGACGACGGTAAAGGATAAGGAGGCGGGGGAGCAGTCCGTGGGATAATGGCATTTTTTTTTTTTTTTTATCGCCGCGTGGCTCTTAATTGCTCTATCGACTGTACTACCTCTACTGGGACGCTCGGCCGTGTGGTGGTGCGGACGACTTGAATACCAGCGACCGAGTTAATGAACAAAGTTAATTGTTTCCCAATACTCTCTCTCTCTCCCTCTCGTAGGTTCAACGATTTTCCAATTTACGGGAAAGTTTGCTCGTTTGTACAGTCATTTTAGGAAACTACCCTCGTACTACCTGAAACAGACAACATTGAACTATTTTATTTTAAAAAATGCCATCGATCCAGCAGACCGATCTGCACCACTTGTAATTTGTTTTTGCAAACGACACGCCGCTAAGATAAATACGGCACTGCACCTTTCATTGTGTCCATGAAGATGGTATCGAAACCCCGATGTTGGATAGGGATGAAAATTAAAAAGAGAGAGTGGTTGGGGGGGGGGGGGAAATCAAGTAGCTGGATTTTTGTCGGCGGACAAACCGGCCCAACGTGCGTCCTCCCATCGCGTCCAATGATATGTTATTACGGCCGTACATGATCGATACCGGGACAAAAACTGATGCACCTGTCAGCCGGTGCATTAATCCTCGAAAATATCGCATTGGGTTTCGTAGCGACGGGCGGCGGTGCGCCACGTTTTTCATACCGAAAACCAAAAGGAAACAAAGGAGGATGGAAGAAAAAGAAACACCGGAGAAGTAAGGGTCGAAGGGAGGAGGAGATAGCCGGGGCATCTCCACTAATGAGAAGAAAAGAAGGGCGATATCGGCGCAATGGCGATCTCGAAATTACGAGTAGCTCGCGGACGTTCTCTCTCTTGGACGAGGATGCACACGAGCCCGCGAGAAATGGGGAGTATTTTCGCGCTTGCATGCATATGGACCGAAAAGAGAGAGAGAGAGAGAGGGAGAGGAGGAATTTAAATGGAAGTACCGCCCACTCGGGCGAGCGAGCGATCGATCGAAGGTCGCCGCTCGTCTCTCTCGCGACCGAAGCGAGCGCGTGAAGGGAGAGAGAGAGAAGGGAAGAGGGACAACTACGACAACTACCAGGGATCCTGGAAAATCAAGGGGCCGATCTCCGAGAGGAGAGTCTCGACACCCAAGAAGTCCCGAGAAGTGGCGATGCAGGTGAACCCCCTCCCTACGTCGTCGTGAGAGATGGACAACGGCTCAGCTCGCGACCGCGAATTTTCAACGATAGCCTAGGGCCCCCCGCGCCCGAGGGGAGCCCCCGAGATCATTATAATGTTGATCGTACGTGTGTGTGTGTGTATGTGTATACGACTGCAGGAGGAAAATTCTCGGAACGGACGCCGATTTTTCCCCCTCACTTGCGGTAGTTGCTCACTCGGAGCTACCGCTCGTCCTTGTTCCTTTGCCTGCCTTCTTCCTTTTTCGTTTTGAGGGAGGCCGATTAATTAGCTCCTCTCTTCGCAGGTGTTGCTGCCTCGCTCCTTCTCCCTCCCCCCTTGCTCTCTCTTTTCTTCCATTTTTTTTTGCTTCCGGACCGAGAGTTTTTTCAAAAGTTGCTCTCTCTCTCTCTCTCTCTCTCTCGCTTTCTTCGACATTGGGATGTTTATTGCGAGCTTTAATTGATGACAAAAGATTATTTTTCTCTCTTTCCTTCCCGGGCTGTTCGGGTGATCCGCAAAGGTGGGATTATATTGCGATTCGAGCCGATTCGAGCTTCTGATCGATTGGCGCGCGTCGAGCCGATCCGACGTAATTTAATACAAGCTCCGGTGTACGTGTATGCTTTACCGCGAAACCGAGTATTTATGGTCGTAATTAAAAACTTTACATTGGAATCGGCGCGAATATTGATGTACCCGCGCGTAATGATCTCCTTGGGTTGTTCTGGCCTAATTAAAAATTGAAATTGAAATTGTTCTCAAGGTCCCCGCAAGGGAGATACGTTCTCGATGATAACGAAAAAAAAAAAAAAAAAAAAAAATGTTTTTAAGCGGTGCTAATAGAGCACAAAATGCAGAATCTTTTAATTGAACGACACGGTCTGATGTACGTATACTTATACGCACACACGCGCGCGTGCAAACAAATACTTGGACGGGGGCATCGAAGATGTGCCGAAAGTAAAATGGGACAAACAAAAAATATGGCGACACACACTTATTAGCATTCTTAACAATGGACATATCCTGCCAGCATCGGTTTAATCAAAGTTAAGCCCCGTGACTCACAATATACAAACTAAACAGTCCATTGGGTAAAAAAGGGTCTGGCGATACCACAAATGTGTGTTCCATCCTGTGATATGCTGCGAGAAAATAGTAGCTGTGCAATCAATAGCAGTTTCAGAACTCAGATGTGAGACTCTCTTGGTGACTTCGTAAGGATTTAGAGCTGCATTTAAAAATACATTCGACCCTATAGGGGTGGATCCAACAATTTAAAATTTAATTCAAGTGATCGGAGATGTCCGTATCCAAGTTTGTTCGCACTCGATAAAACTCTCCAAAGGATACGAATATCAAGAATTCACTTCCCTTGTCCTTGTAAATGAAGTTCATCGTCACTATACGCAATAAAAAAACATTTATAGTACAATGAATAATCAACAACGTTACACCTCCATCTTCAATCTGAAAAATACAATTCGTCTGTTTGAAAAAAAAAAAAAAATATTTTGAAAAGTCACATGGCTCGTGTAAAAAAGACTCACGGTGGACAGATCACGAGACCACACGAAAGATCGTGGAAAAGAAAAAGATGCGACAAGAGTGCGCGTTTCGAGCCTAGTCCGGGATGTTCACCCAAAAGAGCGTTCTCCGGTCGAGCGAGAATTATGCTAAAACGCCCGATACACCGGTCACTCTTTCCCCTCCACGCATTTGGATTAGGTGGAGGCTGCAGATAGATAGGAGAAACAAGAGAGGGGGGGGGGGAGATACGGAAGCCGAGATTGAGACGGTGCGGGGGCCCCCTTGGTCTTACCTAACACCGGGTTCCGGCGGCCTTCTTATCAGGGCCTGTTCATAGAGGAGACAAGAGAGACGATTATTTTAATTTAACCAGAGAGAAAGAGAGAGGGCTACCGGGCTTCTCGTGATTCCTTCCGTGATTGGTCGGTGATTAATTTTAATTGCCACGCGGACCGACCGGGGATTAGGAGCTTATTTGGCTGCTGTGTGTCCACACGGTGGGTCCCCTCGGAAAATAAGGTTTAATTAAGGGTCCCCGTTTATGCTGGATCATCGCTCGGCCTATTATTTGACGTCTAATGGTGGGCCTCCTGCCCAGGGAAAAGACAGCTTCATTGTGGGCGGGATAATCATTGTTAAGAACATATACTAACAAGTTGCCATTTTTCCTTTTTCCTTTTTTTTTACTACCTAGATGTGCATACACGAGAAAATAGAATTATTTTTACTTTTTTTTCGCTGTACGATCATTTCCAAGATCAAATCTTTTTTTGTTTTTTTTTTTTATTCCATCCGCACTATATATAATGTGCTTCCTGAAAATTGTGATTGGCATCAAATGGAGGATAAAAAGAAGATACAAGTAATGAAATACAAGTGCAATTGTTAGGATATCTGAATACATTGAATGTGAGAGGGACCCACGGCCAGAGCTGTTCAGCGAGGGAATCGATTTGCATTATGTCTGTCTGTTTGCCCATCTCTCTTGTCTAGCTCTGCGTTTAACTGATGAATATATTCATATGTATATCAAAAATGGGCACCGCATACGGGGCTAAACAACCGCGAATTGTATCCAAAGACAAAGAAAGTTGCGTCTCGACTTTGACTGTATACGATAGGCACCCACCCTCCCGTCCACGACACACCCCATCCTCCTGCGCGATGAGATGCAAAGCGTATGATTATTTTATTGAGGAAAAAGTCCCCATCCCTCGTCCTTCTCTAATTGACCACGATTCGCGATCGCCGTGGCTCTTCCACGTACTCACACGAAAAGCACATAATATATATATGCATCACAGGGAGAGAGAGAGAGAGAGAGCAGACACAATGTACGCCTCAACAGTCACCGGATGGACATATATACCACGACAATACTACACGAGGCAAACGCGTGCGCGCGGTAGACCTGGGGAGGATTTTTGAAATTTCAAATCCGTATATTTGCGTTGCAGATGCGACCGAGCCACGGGATAACCGGCACAGGAGCATCGACAGATGCCATGTGTGCACATAGGGATAAGAAGAAGAAGAAGAAGAAGCGAGCAGTGTCGTCCGGAGCACGCGCGCGCTCCGAGTATAAGATGTTTTCTCTCAATTAAGCCTTAATTAAGTTAAAATTAACATCGTGGATTTCTCCCTGTGTATACCACCGGTGTGTCGTCCCCTCGCTGATCCCCGGCCTTTGGCTCACCCCCCTCTCTCTCTCTCTCTCTCCTTCCGTGCGAGGATAAACGAGAGAGAGGTAGATCTGTTGGCCCTGGGTGGCCTCCTGGACCTCATTCGTTCCTTCTCTCTCGCCCTCCTCCTCCTCCTCCTCCTCGTACAGTCGCGAGGAAAATTATATCGATCGAGCCGGAGGTGGTGATTGTGCCCGAGAGTGAGCCCTAAGGACGTGACGCTCGATTGATCGACTCCCTCTGAGAAAACAATTTTTTTTTTTCCTCCCCCACCTGACCATGAATCGTGATACACGTCTTTTTTTTTTTTTCTCTCCATTTTATTGCATTTCCAAAACGACACGGGCTCGGGCTGGGTATTTTTTCGTAACCCGAGATCCCAAGAATGTAAATCCGTATGAAATTCAAAAACGCAATCTCATCGCGGACGAATTGACAGCTCGTCAAAGACAAACACCGAGAGACGCGTTATACGTACAGGGAAGAGCCGGGGGAGGTTGCCGAAAACGGTGGAGAGAGAAGCCCACAAATCTGTCATTCCGGCGCGGCGTGACAAATAAGGAAAAAAAAAAAAAAACAAGTCCATCGCACGCCATCTCTCAAAATGTAGCGACTATACGGGAGGCCAGTAACCGTATGGTCCGTGCGTTTATGTATACAAAAGGGATCTCTCGACAGCGAGAGGGCAGATGACGTATGGAGCGCACGAACGTAGGAAGAAAACGTATACACACAATAAGGACCTCGACTATGGGTATATATATATATATATAACAGTAGGCAGCAGCAGGTAGGTAGGTATGTATGGCTCGAGCGCGACACACACCTGACGCTTCCCTATATTTTCTACCTGTTGTAGGTAGGTATAGATGCAAGTGTGCCGGGACATTCGAGCTTTTGTCGGCGCCTGTACAACTCGCCAATACTCACCATATATATATATATGTGTGTACACACACCATTACCACGGAGTAGGTGTCTCTGTTCCGAGGTATAAGGGAAAGAGAGAGAGAGAGATGGGGAGGAGACCCGCAGAGGAAAGGAGAATGGGGGTTTATACTGGGAATCGAAAGTCTTTAGATAAACCAGGCTTCATTAGGACGAGGATGATCAGACAAGGCGATGTGGTGTGTGCAGCTTTGCTCTCCTCCACGCTCTTGTACCTATATATAGTTGCCATCGGCCGAGTATTGTGTACGTGTGTGTTACGGTAGCTATATACTATACCTTTCAGGGAGCCCCCCCACGTCCGTCTATCTATGCAAGCACATGGACACGCCACGAGGAGATTGACCAAGTGAAACACACGCAGTGAACCGTAAATTATATATTATATAGGTAGGCACGTACAAGGTACATGCAACTGCTCCTAGAAGATAGTCAGAGTGTCATGTACGTATATACGTGTGTGCACAACTTACAAGACGGACGCAGATAAAGTGCGATATTTTAGGTACGGTCATAATACATATATAGTAGGAGGTTGATGCGTCGTGCTATTGGCTATTTTAATGGGAGCTCGCTTTTTTTTTTTTTCTTCCTCTCGATATTGCGAACCATGAGATTTCGGTCTCGAGCCATACTAATGATTTAGATGGGCTGTGTGCTCGTGTACGGATCTTGGCTCTGCGGTAGGGGAGTTACGTATAGGGACAATAGTTATCGTGTGGCTGTCATTTTTTGAGAGAGAGAGAGAGAAATGTTGGTCTGCGAGTTGTAGAAACATCTTTTTTCGTAAAGATTAAAATACACCGGAATCATAACAGCAATCATTGTTTAGTCGAGTGGATTCATTTTACAAAAAATTAACGATTCTTGAAAAAAAAAAAAAAAAAATTGGAGTTTAGTCAAAAGATCGTCGTCGAGGCGTTTGTCCCACAACCTGCACGCCTTGGCTTCTCACATTCTTAACAAAATCAGCGTAAAACGTAAGCCCCTCGATCGAGCGATCGGCGATCGAAGCAAACCATTGAGCTTTAAAAAAAAAAAAAAAAAAAATAAGTGCGCAAAGATAGTCTCGATTCACCTCGCACCTACTCGGGTAAATAACATATAGCATAGCCCCGATGTCTTGTGACAGATGCTACATTTCCACACCGGGAGATGCGCAATCTTGAAAATTCAAAACATTCGCGGTGGAATGAGAGATCGCGGGCTACCGATACGATAATAGCCGCCTATAGGGCTTCTCATGTGTCACACGGGCATGATATAGAGTACACCTATACAGCTTTGGAGGGGGGGGGTAATTAGTCTCTCCCCGGACGCTTCGCACTCGTTCAGGATTCGCTGTCGTCTCCACCCCTCTGGTATTTCTCGCGATCGGAGTACCCCTTCGTGGAAGCCGCTATACAGTGGTACACACTGCAGCCCCGCAGTAGAAAGGACTCGGGCTATTATCGACATCGGCCACTTGGATTTTTCGACTCTCGTCTCTCGTTTTGTTGCTTTGTTGTCCTTTATTTTCCTGGTGACGCGAGGCGTGACAAGTGGCGCTGGATGTAGTCGACTAGGCTTGGGAGATGTAGCCCCGTGTGTATGATTTAAGTAGGAAAAATCTCAGCTCCAGCGACAGATTTATAGCGCGGAACAGAGACGATCGGTTAGTATCGGTAATACGCCTACGCTTGTTGTCTGCACTGAACTGCTGGTAAGGCGTATTTTGGTAGCATAGATTTAAAAAAATTTTTTATTGGTATAATAAAACAAGAGGCGCTTTTTAGTTTGGCGAGTCTTGTTTGTCATTTGTGCTAAATCGGTGTTTAGGTATGCATAAAAAATAATGCTTGATAAAAATGAGATTCGTAAATACGTGTATGAAGATATTTCACAAATAATAAATGAGAGCGATTGTTACCAAGTGCCAAACCCTCGTAAAAAAATGTTTGTATACAATAAAATTTAGTCGTGTTGAAAATCATAGATAAATAATTACAGGTTGTTACACTTGACTGGAAATATAAATTAAAATGAATTTGAATTTGCGCTAATAGTACGAGAAAAACACGAGGTACATTAATTTTTAATGTATTTTTTTGGACTGCGCGTTTGCTCTTCAAAATTGAGCAAAAAATAGTGAAAAATTAGACAAAAATCTTTGCAAAAATAAAGCACTTTAACTTCACTCACGCAGTAGTGAAAAAAAAAATTAGATGGCTCCGTGAGTGGTCCGTCAGGTCAATTTAAAACGTTACACGAGGCCTCCATAAGCCAGTCGATATACGATCCGCTGATAGTATAGGTATCGGATTAACTAAGGGCCACTGTTGAATTTTCCATTTCGTATTTTGCGAGTTTTAGGAAGATTTTGTCACCGATTATCTAAACACTTTCAGTGCTTAAGATATTTCCTATTTGTAAATAAGTAAATTTTGTGCCGCCAAAGTTTGCTTCAGTATGACCAAATGAACTTTTTTTTGGTTTCAGTGTATCACTAGTGTATGAATACAAACCAGGGAAAGAAGTACTTATTTCAGGTAAAAGGTTTAATTTTGTTTACTACAACTATCCAAAGCCTAGATATTCATAAAGATTTAAATATCCCTCACTTTACTTCGTAGTTTCACCATATAGTATGGGGTACACAATCACAGCGTACATTCAACTTGGGAAGGTAATTGAAAAATTATCGCTCAACGCCTTTTCGTCCGCGCAATCGCTCGTAGCAGCTGAATGCAATACAGCGCCTGTGTAAGCAGTTCCGTCTCTCTTTCTTTCTTCAAATGCACTCCGCAATGAAAACAATGTGTAAACACCAAGGACGACTGGACGGCCCCCGCCCATTGTGTTTTTACCTTTGTCCTTGCGGTTTTCCCACTCGCCGACACTGCCTTGCGATTCCGGTCTCCTGCATTCCATGGCTCGGTCGATCGGCAAATTTAGGACGCGAATCGTTTCTCGATATACCTCTTGGACAAGCTCTCTCGCCTCTAATCTCAACTTTTTACTCGGACAAAACTTACTCGTATCGACTGGCGTGTACCTATAATCGATATAAATCATGTTAAAAAAGAATTTCTGTTTTTCATGACACATTTTATTGTACATTTAGACTTAAAACTTTGTTTTCTTAACGAATTTATTAATGAACAAAGAACTAAGGTGTTTTTGAATTTCTCATTGAGTTGATGAAAGTACCCAAAAGACATCATTTGTTCCTACTGCCCTTGGTACATATATATCAGTATATAAGGGGTCAAAACTAAAATTAATGCCGTAATATTTATATCTCTATAAAAAATAAATATACCTCCCATATATTGCGTTTGCGATTATACTTGCATTGATAAATTTTGCATTATCGCGTTGTATAATCTTACTACTCAAAATAAGTATATTTCCTTGTTGGCCTCTTGAAAAATAAAATCTTAAGCTCAACTTTTATGAGTAAACGCTTGTGAAAAATTAATACGGTTCTTTATCCCGCGTTATATTTTATCAACGCTCGGCTATAAACCGTAGACGGCACGTATACCAAACACACCCATATCACGCGGCAGTTGGTTGGAAAACAGTTTTGTTCCTTTCTCTCTTTCCTTCTTTCTCCCGCACCATCATCATCATCATCGGTACGTGTATAAATGTATGCCAGTGCGCGTGGTTGTATCGACAACGATGCCCGCTGACGTCACTTCCGTTTCCTGGTGTTGAGATTGTCACGCGTAAAATATTAAACGCGACCCTCTCGTCGAGCCAACGATGGATCGGAAAACAAAAACGTACCCACGCAACGCGAAGATACTTATTGAGTGTGCGCGACGCACTCCCCATGAACCGTTCGCTTCCTTCGCCAAGACCGTCTTTTAAATGTCGCTTAATTTCATTTCCCTCGATACAAAATAGCGTCCCCCGGTGTCTTATCCAGGGACATAATTATTTTATATCGATTTTTTTTTCCTTTTGAGATATAAATACTTTTTGAAACCACATTTATGTTATAGTTAAATATGCAAGAAACATTTTTTTTTTTTTTTTAATGTTTTAAACTAAAGTAGGTACTTTAACATTTTTTTTGTGTTTGACGATAGTTTCTGCTATTATTAAAAAAAAAGAAAAAACAATAATAACCCACCAATACAGCCAAGAAAAATATCTAATGTCTGTAAGTTGAATTCGAAACAAATGTTTATATTCAGGCCACGTGCAAGATTGAAAACATATGAATGAAACGAATCAATGCGATGGGCGAAGAAAAAGAAACACCCCAAAAGCCACGAAATCAAGGGCCAACTGTGTATCATGGGGTGAAAAATGATCTACACCTGAGCGTCGGCGCCGCACACAGGACGCTCGATAAAAGGATGTTGCTTTTCTTGTTGTTGTCGGATCGAGGAGGGAAAGGTCAGCGGCCTTGACTAATTGGTGGCCATTTCTGGGGGGGGGGGGGGATTACACAATGCCCGTGGAATTCGGCCCGGCATTCACGGCTCTCCACACGCTCCTACAGGGATAACTTTGATTTCACAGATTGTTAACAAGCTCTCCCTCCCACCGTAGCCGCGGATGCTGGTGATTTCTCGCGCTACACAAGCATATACATATATAAATGCACCCGCGGTACTCCAACTTGCTCGATATTTTCAGCCACCCTTGGCTACAGAAATAAAACAAATATACGTATGCAACGGCCAGGGGAGGGAGGGAAGGCTTCATGGCCGAGGCCGCGAGTATATCTCTCGGCGAGACGCGGATCGGCGCATGACTGATTGGCGGACCCTCGTGATGAATCGCCCAGCTATGATTCCCGACTTGAACTGATGATGAATTTACCATCCTCCTTCTCCTCTTCTTCCTCTGGCCGTTTTGTTCCCCACACATTATATACACGCGCGAAGAAGAAGAAGGGGCATAGTAGCCGCAGCTTCTCTCTCTCTCTCTCTCCCATATGGTCACGGATTAGCATAAGTCCCAGCCAAGTCGCGGTAACACGCGCGACTTATCGTATGCGGATACACGCGGTACATTATATATTATGTACGCTCGTATGTGTTCGTTCGACGCGGAGGGGAGGGAATACGGCGCCGCCGCGGATATATCCCCGCATTGTTTTCTCCCGGCGCCTCTCGCGCCCCGTTTCTCGGAACGCCGCTTTCGGCATTGTTCTAGCTGTGTAACCCCCCCCCCTTGCCCTCCTCTTCTGGTGTACACTCATATCGGACGGTATGGATTTTTCTCCTTTTTCTCGGAGACCATGCGCTGAATAAGCATTTCGGTAAAACTGATGTATACGCGGGGAGCATCGACATTGCCCGTGGAACAACAGACCTCGTCTCGCGAAATTTCGAAGAATCAAACGCGCCCTTCGATACACGCTACCCCAAGCAAGTAACACACGCTTGCGGAGCGACGTTATTTTTCATCGGCCCGAAATCGTCATCGCGAAAAGATCCACGCGTGATTCATCCCGTAATTTACACATCAGGCGAGAACGGCAATCGAAACGAGAGCTCTGTATACCCGTCGATAGAACGATCGTGCGGACGCGATGATGAACACGTTGTTATCATATTCTCTCGTTTCTCTCTAATGTACACGCATATATAAATATATGAGGATGCGTGAGACGAAGGCGCTGCTCAATCGGACCGTCGATCAACTCGCAGGGGCCCGAGCTCCTTCCGTTCCGAGGCTAATATTCTCTTAACAAAGTGATACAGATGCGTTTGGCCGAAAGATTTTTCCCCGAACGCGCGGCGATGCGACACCGGTAGCTATGGTCACCGGAAGCCGCATCTTCTATACTATCTATTCGGCGTCTCTCTTGTATGGCTGTGACGATGATTGCACCAAGTGGCGCGGTCCTCTCTCTTTTGTGCGCACGACGTGTCGTACAGTCGACGCTTCAGTGAAAACGGAAATCGTCCCTCTCCTTCGGAATTGATTAATTCCCCGACTTAATCGAGCCGGATTCACGAGCCCGTTCCGGCATTCAATTTGTTAATAAGGGGAAAAAAGAATTCCTCCGGCCGCCCAAACAATGGCCTGCGTTACGATCAATGGGGAGCTCCAAAGCACGACTTTCAAATGGTGTCTCTATGGCACAGACCGATGGTTAGTACCTACGTGTATCTGTATACATACACATATATATATGGCTCGTGAAAAAGAGGAGAGGAAAAAAACACATTGGCACGCTTTCTCTCTCTCTCTTTCTCTCCGCAAAGTGCATATATAGCAACAGCCGTCTTGAAGGAGCTTCGACAGCCTCGTCGTCGGTGGGTATGGTAATTTGCATCGTGGCGTCATAATAAGCGGCTCGGGGGCCTCTTGCGCGCGTCTTTGGCACCTCTCCCCTCCGCCCCGTGTCGCTCGAAAAGAAAAAGAACAAGAAGAATCCAACAAACACTCGAGAGCGGTAAACAGTCGAGCAGCTTGGAATTTGATTTGTTTAAAAAATGTTTAAAGAAAAAAAAAAAATAAAAATTGCAGATGAGTCTATCGGATCGCCATGTGGCGCAAATGATAATCCGAGACGTGTTCGGCCGACGCGCGCGCGAGCTCGATGTTTTCTGTCAACACAAAACTCGTCCCGAGACATCGCGCTTTATGCCTGTTGTGATTCGCTTACGTATGCACTAAAAAATAAGTAAACTCGTCAAATAGATTTGTAATGATTGAGCAGTTTGCAATTGTTAGATGTTGTGGTGGTTCAGAAAAAGAAAAAAAAAACAGCCACATTGTGTTTTAAAATGATCGAAAAAAAAAAAGTCAAACAATCGGAGAATGTTGTAACCACTATTTGTTACTTTTAAATATTTAATACACCATTAGTTGTCTCTTGATGAAGCTCCATATTAGATTAAATGCTTTTTTAACAATGTTTTTAACGAATAAAGTGTAAATCGACAACAAAAAACAAGTCGTGGGGTGATGCACTAAATACAATTCACTGAGTTGTAACGTCAATCAAAGTGCCAATACTGTGTTGATATACACGACAAGTACACGCTCACACGGTATGTATTGAAAATCATGGGAGTTTCCGACCCCACGTCTTACTTAGAGGTAACCCATTACTCTCCCGACTGGGCTATGCCACCTGGACGATCCCATCGCACGGCCTAATCGATGCCTACACCTGAAACCTCCTACTACGACCGCCCTGGCAAATTGCATTTTTCTCCAACGCGGAGCCCCGTGTATAGATGAGAAATACGAGTCCGAAAAGAACAAAGAATGGAAGGAAAGAAAAAAAAAAAAATTGACCGTGGGGTTGTTTACGAGGATAATGAAAAATCGCACGCGCCTCTTCGGGCCCGGCCCCTGAGCTATTTCGCAAAGGTGAAAAACGGGGGCCAGAGCGAGTATCAAGAGAGAGGCAAAAAAGCGCGAAAGCAGGGGCGTACGGGGGAGCGAGGCGCGCCCATAATACACTCTTAGAACGTGCGTGGCGAGGGTAGGGGGGGGGGGGGGGGGG
>NW_019379459.1:1201217-1236283 GCF_000648655.2 Copidosoma floridanum | reverse complement strand
GGGGGGGGGGGGGGGGGGGGGGGGTGGAGGCAACGAATTCGAAACGAATTCTTTTGTTTTGGGCATCTTCCCCAGAAGGAGCGAGAAACGAGGCGTATCTTTCTCTCACAGGCTCCTTTCGCGAATGACGGGGAAAAGAACCGGAGAATTAAGGCGAATGGCACACACGAGAGGAGATAGCAGCAGCAGCAGTGCACAGTGAAACGAGGATGAGAGAGGGTATATAAGGTTTTATTTTCGAAATTTATGATTGTCAATAAATTTTAAAAGCGCACCGTCTGGAGGCCCGAGGGCACCCGGCCGACCAACCAACTAGCAAGGAGAGAAAGATCTTGGACCGCAACGATTGTCTCTCTCTTTTTCTCTCTCTCTCCACCTTCTTTCCTCCTCCTGCTTTTGCTCCTGATGTTACTGCTGCTAGCTACCCCCTCGCTTTTTCGTCCCTTTGCTCATACACGCGTGCACGGGTATACGTGCACCGGACAAGGGACGAGGTAAAGGCCCCGTGGGCGCATTCGGCTTTCGTTTAATTGCGTTGCAGCGCAAGCGCGCCCGCGTGTACTTTACAGCCCCGGACGCGATTTTCATCCTCTTTTTTTCACTCGCTCTCTCTCTCTCTCTGCTCTCTAAGCTTCTCCCCCCGCCCCTCATTTTTTTTACTCCGCATCGTTCTCCGAGTTACTTCTGTTTCGTGCTTCCCGCGATGTTTAATTGTTCGGCCGGTTTCCAAATCAACTCCCCACGTGGGGAGGAAAGGCACGCAATCGCCCCGAGGACTCTCGACCAGCCGCTCGTATACACTCACAAATTCCGATTTATCACGCTCGGTGCGTTCTCTGCAATCGCGAGTTTTTAACTTCTCTGTCCATACCGATCTTCCCCCCCCCCCCGCGACGGATCGGATAAAAAGTTTTACCCTCCATTTTCTTTGTTTTCTCGAAGAAGAAGAAGAAGAAGAAGAAAAAAAAAGAAATTGGCGCACAGTGGCAGCGAGTACATTGCTCATACGGGTAGAAATCGGCAAAACCCCAGCCACGGCCAATCAGCTTGTCAAAGCTCGGAACCAATAATGCACGGCGAGGGCCCGCGCGGACAACCGGCATTTAAAGTGCCTCGAGTCCCTATTTCTCTCTCTCTCTCTCTCTGTCTTCCCCCATTGAAACGCCAGACAGTTGCGTAGCAACTGGTACGGTAGTGAGGGACGATTTTCCTCTGCAGCCGGAGATCGGTACTCGGGAGAGGGACGCCGATGCTGCGCCGATCTTTCTCTCCCTCCCTCGCTCCACGAAAATCGATATTTCATGACTAATCACCAGCATTTCGGAGGCGTGGAAAAGAAGACTCGGGTTATTTATCGCGTCGCCTCGGGACTCGCGTCGCCAAACCCCTGCGTGTACCCACGGCTACTTCGGGGAGGATTTTTTTTCTGCGCCGAGAGAAAACTGCACGCGCGTCTCTTATCTCTGGGAATCGGTCTTGCGACGCGACTGCTCTTTGCGTCGACAAACACCTGCCGAATCGCTCTGTGAGTAATGAAATTTTGCTATCTTCAACAAACAATCGCTTCGGCGCGAGCTCGAATTCAAAATACGCGCGAAGAAAGTAATGGCGTGGATGACGATCGAGAAATACGACGCTCGCGCAAGAAAAAGCGGGGGGGGGGAAACACTACAGCAAAACACAAGATCAAGCCGAGAGCCGATTAGAAACCGATTAAAACTCGCGTAGGTATATATACACAATCGGTGATGATTCCCCGGGTCCCGAGCAGCACAATAACAGTAATTTCGATTCGTCTCGTTCGCTGGGGCGCGTATACACGGGACAAACGTATTCAATAAACGCGGTAGACGAGATACGAAATCCGATCTCGCGCGAGCCCGTCTTTTTCCGAATCACGAACGAAATGAGCCAATAAGCGGGGCGAACGGGACAAAAGCATCCAGAGCCGCCGCGATGATTATTCATAATCAAGTCCAATCTAATGTCCGAGCGATGACGCAGCTCTCCTCCTTCGTGTGTATGCATGTAGCACTTTTCGATTGGCCGTGTAATATTTCTCCTTTCGGGAGTACGTGCGAGCCGTGCCTTCCTCATGATCGGTAAAACCGAGCCTTGCCCCGCAGTTAAATTAATTAAAAAATCCATAGCACACGTCTTCTCTCCCTTTCTCTCTGAGGAGAAAAAAAAAAGGAGAGATGGCTCGACTCGATTACCATTTTATCGAGCCTTGCTTACACGTCTTTTGTTCTTAAACTGTGCCCCTATTCCACAGCAAGTGTTTCTACGTATACGTCTTTTCTCTTGGTCGTATCAAAAATCGTAAGAGACAGGTTATGGGAGGGGGGGGAGGGGAAAAAGACGAGGACCAAACAAGAGAAGAGACTCTCAGTCAATGACTTACCGATTCTCGTTCCCACAATATTGAAAGCCGTCGAGTCATCATTTCGAGTTCGAGAGATGAAAGAACATTATTATTCCAATTTTAAAAGATGCGAGGAGCGTGAGAGGGGGCGAAGAAGCCTCAACCCTTTCGGATCTCAATGGACTCTATATCTCTCTGCTCTTATCTCCTCCTCCTTCTCTTTTTATCCCCCTCCCCCGTTTTGTATATAGCGCACATCCATGAATCTTTTTCTCCTCTCCTCCATGGGCCGTCCTTACGCTCTTCTCGATACACAACCATCTGTTGAGGAGGCTGCGCTTACGCACTCACCCACAGACGAGTTTTACCCTTTTTTCCACTTTACAACTATTTTCTTTCCCCCAACCTGTCGTTTTCCCCTTGAGACTTTCTGTATCCTAGCAGCAACGAGCTCTTTTTTTTTATGGCTTGTACGGTCGAGTTCGCCATATTCCGTGCAATACATAAATTTCACAACATTTAAATATGCGTACATCATCTCGTGCGCATCAGATGGTGCAATCAGTCCGTGAGCCATCCCACGTGTAGTCATTAGTTACTCAGTTTTGGAGAAGAAAAAAAAAAATAAAGGGATAAAAATCCGGCCGTCAAGCTTGAAATGAGTCTTTGCAAGGGCGAACGGGGGAAAAAGAGCATGTAGAGCGGCCGACTGCTCGTCGTGACTGAAAAATGAGAGGCCGAGCGGCGGAGCGATATTATTCCGCTGTGGAAAATTAAGCTCTATAGCGGAGATTCGTATACAATATAAATATACGAGGCGAGCCGGCCGGAAGGGTGGGAGGCTAAAGGGTCCGCTGATTGGCCGTGTAATCCCTATTAGGGCTCTATACGTGTATTAAGTACTCCTTCGCGAATCGATTCCCCGGTATGTAATGCCGATATATATATATATATATATATATATATATATATATATACGTTTGTGTGTGTGTATGCATTCAAATAATCGAACAATGGCCCTCGTGCGGCCGCCGCCTGCGCGTCTCTATCCCCTTTTTACCTTATCTCGCTGCCTTTATCTCTCTTCTTCGGCCTCGATTTTGTTTTTGTTTTTTTTACTTCTTTTGTTCTCATTCCCTTTTTTCTTCTCTCATGTTGATCTTCGGCCAAGTCAAGGCACATAATATTTGTGTTCGCGAAAAAGAAACAAATTTGAATAATCGTAATGAGTGCATGTATGATATTGACCGAGGGGGTAAAGGTAGAGGGTAAAAAGTTTTACCAACAAAAGAAAATGATCAAGCGAGTAGATCTTGTTGGTTTTTTTTTGCATGATCTTATATGGCGGACTTTCATGCTCGTCACTTTTTTTGCTTCATACCGATAATTTACTTACCGATTCCTGTAAATTTGACAACGAGATGCATCATTTCATTGTATTGAATAGCAAAAGAGGTGAGCGCGTTTTTCTTGATGCGCGTAGATTCTCGGAACAAAACAAAGTCAAACCTCTCGTCCGTTGTCATCTGCAAAGAGAGTAGATGTGGATACACGTGACGTCGATCTTCGACGAGGCGTTTCGTCGCCAAGCATCCTCAGGCAGCTATGATGGCTCGAATACCGCCAAGACAAAGAGGGGAGGGGGTGAGGGAGCGATCTTTCTCCGAAAGGGAATCTCAAAAGTAATTTGTCCGTCGATAGTCCATCTCCGCTCATAAATAAATCATTGCTCCCCCGTGTGCTGGAGATCCGATCTTCGGCTGTGCCCCTGCCGTACGTGCACATATATTTATATATACACGTGTATGTGTGTGCGTGATTGTGCTCGCGGACGATAATAATTCAGAAACAATGAGCAGAAGTGGATTCCCTTCGTTTTGGACGCTTCCCCGAAACACGACGGCTGATAATGCCTAATATATATGCAAAGGTGAAAAAATTGTTACCGCAGGGACGAAAGATCTGCTCGAAAATTGAATCGCGGCTTATACTCGTATCCTCGATGAAAAATGCCCTCGCCGCTAATCGCGCCTTCATCTGAATAGGGAGTCTTGTTCTGCTTATTTTCCTTTTGTATTTTTTTTGCTTCTTTTCTCAAATTAGTCATACCGTATGAATATATACTGGAAGTTCAAAAGTCGAGTCGTTTATATAATGACGGCAATAATGGATAAATACACGCGCAAATGTAGGGGGGGGGAGCGAATAAATTCGCGCTATCGGGTAATTTATTTATTACACGCTCGACTCGATCAGTTAAAAGACCGCTTGAAAAATCATTCAATTAATTTTAACAATAACCGAATGTTGCAAATTACTCCGATTCTCAATGAACCCCCGGGAATCGGACGCGAAAATTTGCCGCATCATTCCACGGAATAAGAGTCGATGGACTACACAATACGTTTGCGATTAAGATGACAGTGGGACATTCTAAAAATCTTATCGATATTTTTGGGTAACTTGACATCGCAGTGAAAATGCAAACTCCTGGAAAAGAAAGACACATATAAAATAACCGTGTGTATCTCGAGTCTGATTCATTCAAGAGATACGAATCTTTTGGAATATGAATATCGTATTCACGCGTGCACTTGTACAGGTATACCTTTGTTGAAAAGAATGGGAAACAATTATAATCGACAGCAAGTGAGGTCAAAAAAAAAAAAAAAAAAAATGGATTTCCCCATAGAGCACGCAGAGTGTAGATTCGACGTGATTGACGTGTATTTCGATTGCGTTGGGTGTTGTTGTATTATTTTTTTTTTTTCCCTTGCATTCACATGAGAATGTATATCATTACCCGATCTCCGGAGCGGAGCGAGATAAAGTTAAAAAAGCGCGCCTTTCTCTCCCGGTTGTTTCTTTCTTCTTCTTTTTTTTTTTTTTTTTTCTCTCTCGTCTCGCTTTTTTTGGAATAACGAGAGAAAGAAAGGGGGTGGGGAGCAACAAAACGCAGCGTATATAGGAGCGAGAGAGGTGCCCTCTCGTCGTATATGGCTCTGTCGTCCAGAAAAAGGGCCCCGCGGCGTGTACGCGCGCAGACCCGTCAGTTTGAAGAATTCTTCACGAGTCAGAAAAATGAGCATCGTCATGATTTTTGAAAGTAAAAAATGAAGAGAGAACGCGCTCGGCTCCGAAAGGGAGATAATACGTATGAGCTGCTCGCGGCTTTGAGGCTTGACGATCTTTCTCTCTCTCGGTCCAGTCCTTTGTGGGAGTCCCGGTGCACTGCCCTTTTACCCTTCAGGTATCGTCATTATTGTATTGCAGTCGTAAACACACGATTGTACGAATAAGCTTTCGGAGCCTTTTATCAGGTCATCGAGGGGAAAGGGAGTTTTTCAAGTGCAATCTCTCCGGTACAATGCAACTTTCAATTATTTGGTTAATTGTACAGTTGACCCATTGGGTTTTCTCACGGCTGCGCATCCCTAGTTGTACGTAAATTAACAGAGGCCAAGGGTAGATAGTTTGGCCTAACTGCTACATCGTACGGGTCGGCGGTACACCTACGGTTTTAATGGCTTTCGGAGAAGTAACAGCTATTTCAGCGATAAATAAGACGACTCCTGTCAAATTTCAATTAAGCCGATTCCCCGGGGGTGGAAACACGCGTTGAAAAGTCGAAAATCCGTTTTTCATCTGTAATTTCGGAGGGCTGAGCTCGCGTGTGTACGGGAGGTGAAAAAAAAAAGGTTTTTCAAATTATCCTGAAAAGAGAGAGGGAGGGAAAAAAGAGAGGCAGAATCCATTTTCTCGAATCCTTTGCTCGTCCAGCATTACCGAGCACAAAATGCCACGGCACGGATTTAAAAGCACACATACACACTCTCACGTATGGGGTTGTACAGAGTTGGAGGAAGGAGCGATCAAACGACCGGCAGAGAGAAGCACGTATATACACACACACACACACACATATGGTATGAGGCATCTGTGACTCGCACGGGCGCGAGCAATTAATCATATTTCGAAAATCATTTCGCGCCGAGATTCCGGAGGCCAGATATACTGCATAAAGGGGAGGGAGGGACCGATCTGCGGGAGCACGAAAGTCCATAGTCATATACGGCGTTGGGGGCTGGAGACGGGCGCAACACTGTGGGCTTGTCTTTGTGAGCCATTGGAATCGAGACGCGACACCAAGGACTCGTGTAACTACTTGCTTTTACATTTTTCTTCCCCCCCATCCAAACGGGAGCGCGGGTTTTTTTTTCCACCTGAAACCCCTAGACTGTACGTATGTAGAAAGAATCGCCTAACACAACCAAGTACTTAAATTTTGTTCAAAGAAACGCAGGGTTTCAAGTAACCCTCGTAATGACAGAAAATCGTGTACGTAAAAAAAAAAGTACCTCGCAGTTTCATGCTCAAAGTACAAAATTGCGCTTATAATGTGTGCGCAAGGCAGAGGTATATATACCTGAATCATTTGCTCGACCAAAACGCGTCGGGTTTGCACGAGTACGCGCTTCAAATTCCGCATATGAATTAAAGTCTTCCGGCTCGAAAAAGCAGAAGAGCACGTCATATTTGTGCACGTGCGTATATGGACACGCATGCGAGAAAGGGCCGAATAACGCTTTTTACGATTCAAAGTGCGTTAAACTTGCACTTAAGGACCGAAGCGGTGTATGGGCGCATTCCCGCGCCCTTTTCTCGCATTCTGCTCGCGCGCAGCTCGCAATTATAGCCAATTTCGCGTAAACGAGAGCGGAACAATCGAGTCACCCGTCCGTTGTTGTAAATAATAATATGCGCGTATACGCGAGCCGGAAAATAAAAAAAATTTTAAAAAAGTACCGGGGGAAGAGCAAAAAGAGCGCGGGGCCGTGTTTTTTGCAGCCTCGCCCTCTTTTTACTCCTCGGACTCTCTTTTTCGGTCTCTGCAGCCAGAGCGCCGCGCTCCAAGTGAAGTTATTAAATTTAAAATTGAATATCCAATTTAATTTGCGCTTCCAGCAGTCTTGGGCTGTTTTTTTTTTTTTTTTTTTGTTTTTAATTTACGAGCGAAATAAATCACCCAGCACACATAAATGTTTGATGATACTTTTTCGGAACGAGGTGTCGCATACGAGGGTAGAGGTATAATTGAATTCTTCCCTCGATACTTTGCGATCCGACGATTTCTCGAAATCGACGCGTATAGGCATCTAATTGCGATCTATCGGAGGGAGTACATCGTCGCAGAAGAGAGACAGAGGAAGGGGGCAACTCTTGGGCTTGTAATTTGGCATCGAGACGAAAGAGAGAAAGGGAGCGAAACCACATTGGTTTCGCAAGTCACGTAGCAGGAGAGCGTCTTCCCCTTGCCATATATTTATATGCACTTTCCTCCTACCCGCCCCCTCCCTTTCTTTCCTTCCTTCTTTCCGTATCCTCGAATTGGCCGAATAAAACGCGGCGAGGCCCTTCTCGCCCCCTTTCGCAATTATTCCCTCCTGATGCCCAGCCTCGAATCGACCTCTCTCCCCGAGATATTACCTCTATTTCGAAATTATAACATCTGCAAGCCCCCCCCCCCAACCCCACCTCTCTTTCGCAAAGTACGAGAATCGAGAAGCTTTTGTCCCTGCAGCGAAGAATCGGGCCACGATAATTTCATCTCTGGCTCGGCGATGCGCTCTGGGCCGCCGGTATACAAAGCGAGAAAAACAAGAGCAGACCGCCGCAAGTGTAGATTGCCGCGGAACATTGTTGTCCTGCTTGTATATATATACATATGTAAGCGGGATAAAGAGACCGAGAGCTAATTTTTTTTTTCTTTTCTTTTTTTTTTTTTCATTTGGCCAGGACAAAGTTTCACTTTCTCACGCCGCACCATCCGAGACTCGTATTGCAGTGGGAAGATAATACATATAGTTGCATCCTGATGGAGGGTGGGGTGTCGGAAACGTGTTACACATTGGCGATGATTCTCGTTCCGAGGAAATGCCGATACCCGAGAGATAAGAGCTCACTGATTTCACTGCCAGGGGCACACCCAAACTCTCAGGCCGCAATGGGCGCAAAACAACGAAGCACGACTGTATGGAATGAATCGCGGCGAAGTAAGAAGAAGAAGATGCTAAAAGAGGAGGAGGGGGAGAAAAAAGAGTTGGGAGCAAGAGATGGGGCGTTTGGAAATTGTTGGGGGGGGGGGGGCAAGGGGGTTGACAGCAGCAGCAAATCGCGATAGCGGGTTATAATACTGCGGGGTGTATACGCTCACCGAGGGCTCCGTCTCTTTTCAAATAATTCAAAAACCGGCCGATCGGACACATATATTTCTGGGAGCCCCCCCCCCCTCGCAACCCTCGGTGTTCTTCTTCTCTCGCGCACCGTGTAATTATCGTAGACCCTTTCTCTCTGTCCGCGAACGGGTGAGTTGGGGTTTTTGTGCGAGTCCGCCTGTGCTGGGGTTTTTCAACCGGCACGAGGGAGATCGGATTGAGATTCTTGTCTTATTGGGGGCTCGTATTACCTGAGCGGGCGGCTGCTTTATTTTGTGATTTGTCGTGCGCTGCGATGCAAATGCTGCGAGTGGTGTGCGAATTATCATGCCCCCGTTCGGCCAGCTGCTCGGTGGGTTTTCGGGAGTCCTGCTAATGGCGATCGGATCGGATTCGATTGGACCTACCTTCGCTTAGGATTTATTCTTGTTACACGTGATGGTTGTATTTTCGGTATTGATGCGCGAGAGTCATTATCCGACGATTTTGCAGCTTTTTTTCTTTTCCTTTTGCCTAATCTTGTATCGTATGGGGCGATTCGTTCTAGAAAATGATTGGCTGAATTTTATCACATTTACGAATCGGAATCACCCGGAGTTATAGGTTTGTCTTTTTTTTTTTTTTTTTTTTTTTTTTTGATAACTATAGAAAATGACAAGCACAAATTACACTTAAACATTTTACTTATACAGGCACACCGTCTACAGTTGACTATAAATAACTCACAAAAATTAATAAACACAAATGCACAGTACAATCACTTGACCTCGTCTTTGTAGGAAAAACATGAGCGAAAACCAATATTTACCAATGTATACAAAATCATCACTACAAGAAAATTTTCTATGCACGCAAACGTTGAGCTGACAACAAATTCAAGCGTCACATTCTTTTTTTCTTACTTTTTGGTTTATCTTATTAACATGACTTTCCCTTATCGCCAAATCATGGAGTACTATTATCATGTACATTTTTGTAAGTTTTTGATATGAATCAGATCGGCCCTTGATAATGAGATCGTTAGTCGAACGTTGTAAAGTTTGGATGATCGGGTGAAACAAAGATTTCTTTTCGTACTAGATTTTTCTGATTTGTCGTGCGATGTAAACGTCAAAAATCGAGACGCGTCGAGTAATCTCTTAATAACATGAATGAATACATAATCATGTATTACTTATACCCATTATTTACAAATTTTTCGTGTTCAATCAAACGAGGAGAAGGAGCTGTCTGATAATTCCATTTAAAAGAGTATAATTTTTAAATCACAGGGAATGTTAGGTCGCTAAAGTATTTAATTCCTTGATTAAACAACTACGATTAAAATTTTTGATTTAATTGTTTCGTAAAATATATCATAAAAAAAACTTTTTTTTACTTATTCTCCTTCTTTTGGGAATTTGGAGAATAGTGGATTTTCTGTGTGAATCAATAAAATTTGATATTCTGTTTCAAGTATACAAAAATGTCACTTGAGTCATAGCTAAATGATATTTTTAATTTAATTCTTAGTTAAAATAATAATCCATCAAACAATAAATTTTAATTACTGATCAAACTGTTATTAAAGTAGGATTCAATGAAATCATTGACAAGACTTGTACTACTTTAAGTTACACGTTTTTTGTATTTTTATACTTGGGCACATATACTTTACGATTTTAAAAAAAATTTTCAGAAGAATGTAATACGTTGTTTATGCTAAAAAAATTTTTTGATTACTATTGTTATATAAACATGGCAATTTTTATAACGTTTAACATAATATTTTTTAGGAAAAACAACGCATTATGATTCAAAAGTGACAACAGTTTATAAAGACTTAAAGTATTTGAATGAGTACTTAAATATTTAATTTCAAACAGGTACAAAACAATTAAATTCAATATTTAAAATGGAGTGTATCTGACGGATAAAAGTAATTTTCTGACTTAGTATTGAACTGTCAATAGTGAAGAACAAAAACACTTTTCAATAAAATAAGTGCACTTTATTTATAGGAAAAAATAATTTTTTTTCAAGATGTATCAAAATGTATAAAATAATTGTGCCGAAGTAAGGTCATGTTAACTTGGAAATGAAGAGCTTCCGGCTGTTTGATAGAAAAAACGTACCCTTTCAGTTATTTCCTGTCTTATTTTCTACTTGAAAAAAGTCTCGAGTGCATTTGAATTAAAAACAGTTTTGTTCATAATCTCTCGAGTTTTGATAAAAAAATAAAATCCCATCACGAAATAAGTATAACTCGAAACGCCGAGAAATTGTACGCACGAGACTGGGAACGAAAAAAATCCGTTGGAAACTCAATTTGGAGAGAAAAAAAAGAAAAAAAACGTTACCTTTCGTCCCGAGCGCGCTCTCCGCATGTAGTGCTCGATCATTAGGTACCGTGAACTCTTTCACGCTTTTCGACGCCGTTGATTGATGGATCAGCACGTCCGCGTTACCGAGACCCCTTTGAGTCTCAAACGCCGTGTACGTACGTAAAACAGAGCTCGAGCGCAAAAAAAAAAAAAAAAAAATTCATCAAAAATTTGTGAAACCTTTTTAAAACGCGTGTACCAGCTAGAGCGTTTCGCCGGTGCGTGTACACGCATTACACGCCAGTGAGGATATTTTCATCGGAAATTTTTTTTTTAAGGAATCACGGAAGAAAAAGAGAGAGAATCGGTGCACGGAGAAAGAGATGATTAATCGATTTTCGGATGATCGGCCGTCCCCTCGCCCTCAAGTACACCTCGGATCATCAGCGTTTTTTCCCATGTTGATCGCTTCAGTCGGAAAAAATTGATTCTCCGACGCGCATTCCTCCAAAGTGAGTACCTACATTTTCTTCTTTCAAAATGTTATTGACTCCCGACGGATTCTTAAATCAAAAAAAAAAAAAAAAAAAAAAAAAAAAAAAAAACAAGATCTATGTGCCGTCCATCCATCGGTGCACCAACACAATAACTCCTGGTAAATAAATTACGAGTAACGAAAATCGGATCTCTTTTGAGCAACACATGGATAAGTATTCAAACACTTTCACCGGCTCATCCGAGCTGCGGATGAAACAAAGAGTTTCCCCCTCGACGAATCCTACATTTAAATGCACAGCCCACTTAGCTCTCTAAACGTTCCTTTTTTTTTTTTTTTTTTTTTTTGTTTTCCAACGAGAAATAACATAGGTGGTGAGAAAGGCGGCCGTAAAAAAGGTATAACCTTATATATGCTCAGCACCGGCCTCTTTTTGTCATCTGCTCGGGGGTGCTACGACTCTCACAGTTCACGCGGGGGCGGAAGTAAGATTCAACCCTTCGGCCGATGTGTACTATTAAGCACTTTCTCATGGAAAAAAGGGAAGGGGAGGGGGCGAAGGAAGCGCCCCGAGAGCCGTGTATTTTAGTCGCTGCGGAGGTGGCGGTGCAGCGCGCATAGCGGCACTTTCGTGGGGAGGGAGAGACAATCGAGCAAAAAAACTGTGGAGTATGGGTTTCCGAAGGGTTTTTCTAATATTACCGCCGATGGGGGAGCTTTCATGAGAAAATCTGAAAAAAAAACGTGCCCTTCGGTGTCTCATTTATCGCTGTGAAAATCAACTTGTGCCCCTGCGCGTACATTTATTTTTGAATATGGGATCATTTGTTGCCTCCTCTACGAAAAGCGAACTGAAAAAAAAAAAAAAAAAAAAATGACTCGTGCTTCAAAGTGCCATTGGAAAAAGCGCGAGTTCGAAGGAGTTAAAGTTCGACGACCAGGAGAAGAGCGCTCGGCATTGGAGCACAGTATCTATATAAAACCGTACTCATTTTTGATAAGCCTCTTTTTCGATCGGCGGGCCATCTGTTGTACCAGTTATTCGGAGTACGCGTGCATGTAGGAGTGAAAGAGCGCGTGGAGGGAAAATATCGAAGGAGCCTGAGTCGAATGAGCAGGAACGCGGTCTGTTACTTCTCAAAGCACTCGTATCTCGCGTATAAGCAGAAACGCTCCCCCCCCTCCCTCCCATGCCGTTGATTTTTCAAATAACGAGTTATCCTTCGGTATCACGTACGCGCTCGACTTATTGGTTGAAAACAACAAAAAGTATTTTTGGTGATACAAAAAAAAAAAAAAAAAACAATGAATAACCACGCGGTGGAGAAGCTCCAGTGAATTTATTTATCTCGAAACGGTGCCTATTATCGGCCAGCCCGAGCTCTCGAACTTTGTCGATTTTTCCAGACGCCGCCTCGCGCGATCATTTTTTTTCTCTTCCCCCGACGCCCCGATCCACTTTGGACAGATGGAGAGGGTGTATACGCGTGCGCACCTATATATGTGTATGCGTACAGATTGTACACACAGTGCAACGAACTCTAAAGTGTTAAACGCCATCTCTCGAAAAGTGAAACGAAGCAACGACGAGCGGCTAGAGCGGAGGAGAGAGATAATTCGCTTCCGTCCACGTCGTGGGAATAATGGGCCATGTGACGTATATATATACACGCGCTTCTTAATTTCCTTTCTCCCCCTCTACATATATACGCTATATCTGACTCTTAACTCCCCCCCCCCTCCTCTTGGTATTGGGTACAACATGCGCTCTCTTTCTTTTCTTTATGTTTCCTCCTTTCTTCCCTCTATTACGCGTGTAATACGTAGGTTCTATGTGTACCCGAGTCGGATCTCGTCAATTTCGAGAAGGGCACGTCTTTTGCTCCGTCAATGCATCGCGGAATGAATATGTACAACATTACATGGATTAATGAATGGGATCCGAGCCGACTGACGAGTGAAAGAGTGAACGCGAGCACTGCTCTCGGGCACTTTTGTACATTGACGAGAAAGTCAAAGGAAATGGCTCAATGAGGAATATAAAAAAAAAAAAAAAATAAAAAAAATAAAAAATCTAATCGGCCCTGCTTTCGTAACAATACGCGTATGCGATACGATGGGGGAGGGCTCGAGGAAACACGCTGGTAAAACTACTCGTCTTTCCGCTCGAACAAAGACCGATTTGACAATGTATAAGGGACGATTAGGGGTGTTATAATATATGAATACAGCTCGGCCAACGAGGAAAGCGAAGTAAGTTTTCGTCTTTCGATGATTTATGTTATTCACAAAAAAGAGCCTCGTCTTGGATTTCCATCACAGGATACGGTGATCGATTCGTATTTGCGGTGTATCGCGTATCTCGAGAACACGAGTGTGGGGTGGAAAAACAAAATCACCCCTTTGGCCGGTCAAACAAGGGGCTGATCGGCGGAGGAGAGGGTAAGAAAAAACCTTCATTTGCATCGATTGACTCACGATATTACAATTACCATCGAAACCGATCCAACGTACCAATGTGAGAACACACGTAGCAGTAGTACATTACGTATCGAGGTAAACTCTCCTCGGAGCTCATACAGCTGCCGTGTACTGCTGTGCCGTGTATGCAGCTGACGACGGGAGGGAGAAGGAGCTTTGGGAGGAAAAAGGGGTTAAGGACCCCAGTGCCGAAACACTGGGGTGTCGTTAGGAAGGAGCCTCGAGGGAGCGAGAAGGAGAGAGTCGGTCAAGTGTCGCGCTCGAAAATCCCCCGAGCGATCATTTATATATGTAGGTACGTGAGAGAGGGAAAAAAAGCGCGTAACCACTCGAGGCGCCCTTCGCGATTTCTGGATTTCCGGGCGTCTTTAGTAACCCGAGAACCGAAAACACGAAGCGGACAGGTAGGTCTCCCGTTAGTTTCACCCCTTCGCTCGCCGAACCCCTTTGATTGCGCGCGTACACACGAAATTGCGCAAGATGACACGGCTCCCTTTCCCCCCTTTTCCCGACGATTTTCGAGGGGTGCGCGCACCATCCTTCTTTCCCTCTTTTCTTCCATACAATTGCGCAGTGCTCCTTCTTCTTTTCACTGGGCCATTCTATTCTCCGACTGGCTTTCGACGCCAATCACTCTCTCTCTCTCTCTCTCTCTCGCTGTAAAATTTCTCAAAAATCCCGTATACCTGCCCCCTCACACGTACACCCGATCACGATCTCTCTCTCTCTCTCCGGGCACCCATACACGTGCACTAGTCCCAGCTGTGTTTTCTCAAAAGATTTTAGATTTTTCAGCGCGACTCTCGCTTTCATTGTTCAGCTGTATATACGAGATCTGCGGAAAAGAACTGGTTACATAGGTGACTCGCGATGAATTTACCGCTGTACACTCATTGTTGTGCATTGTTATTATTATACACCTCCTTTTTTTTTTTTTTTTTTTTTTTGCTGCGCAATGTAGTTTTTTTTTTTATCCTCCCATTTGATGGTGTAGTAAAATGATTTTTGCCGATTGCCGGTCCATGGCGCATATTTCTGTGGGACAGTTGTTTTGACAGAGACCCAAAAAGTTCGGGTGACGTGTATGCAGATGGGTCCGATCAATCTTGAAGGAGGAAGGTTCTGAAAGTGAGAAAAATAAAAAGAGAATGTGATAAATTTTCAAAATTATACGCAACGACGTCAAAACAAAACAAACAAAAAAAGGCACGTGCGAGACCAACGACAGAAGCGCAGCCGTCTCTTATTTTCTTCAAATTGGATAAAACCGAGCTGTATACCACCAACGAGTCCGGAAAAATCAGACAAAGCTGCGACTGAGTTGGTACAACCTTAAGATCCCACCCTCTCATCCGTCCCTTCCTTTCTTCAACTTCTCCGGCGGATTATTATACCAAGCATGCGTCGGGCCTTTCATCCGCCTCTCCCCTCCTGACTCGCGTATGACACTGCTCTCTCCCTCCAACGCCCGAGTCAGCCTCCTTTTCCACCTTGTCCCCGTGAAAACACGATTTCCCATCTTCGAATGACTAATGTCCAGAGATTTTGGCCCCTAGCTCTTTTTTTTTTTTTTTTTTTTCAAAAAATTGGAAACGTCGGCAAATGGACCCCTAACGAGATTACCGGAGCTGTATAAGCGGGTTCGTTCCGCTGAAAATGTAAAAGAAAATTTATCGACTCGAAAGGCGGGAGTCTCCGGAGCGGATGTGCTCTCAAGCCCTTCATTAAAATCCATCCGAGCGATTCGTCGTATTGCGCAGCCGCAAAATAAAGCGGAAAAAGAGACGAGAACACCACGTTTCGTCGACTCGATAGACGTGCGGGGATGGGGAAATAAGAGCGGCGAAAATGACTACCTCTAGCATCCGATTTTCGGTTCTAATGATACTACGCGGACACTGGCTAGACGCCCGATGGGTCTCAAGGGGACAGAATTCGATGGGAGCAATCGAAAAGGACTCGCTGGGAAATTTCAGGAAAGGTATAGACAATTTTATAGCTCGCGATCGCATCGTGAGACACTTTCGATCGTGTTTTTTTTTTTTTTTTTTTTTCAGCTATACGCAATTTGTTGTGCGTGACTCATCGATATTTTTAAAAATCGGCACAATATCACTATATGAAACTCTGGACAGTGTTGTTTTTCAACTCGATTCAAATACTTCTAATGATACGACGCTATATATTCGGAACTAAAATATTATAATCAATACACGAAATTCAAAACGCGAAGCACGACGCTACCAACGCAACACAATGTACACAATATGTGTACATTTTTAATACTTCGTTACAATGAACCTCCCCGTAGGTATACGCGCATCTCGAGAACAAGAGCTGCGAGGAAGAAAAAATGTTTATTCATTCAAAAAAGATACAGCAGCGAGCACATATACGCGACGAACCGACGAGCGGAAGAAATATTCTCGTGAGTTGGAAAAAAAAAAAAAAAAAACGTTTTTCCCATGAACTTCTCAGGTATACAACCCGTTACGATGTTGCCGCTGGTAGCGTTACCGAACCTATTTTAGAAAAAGGGAGAAGATCAGGAAGTGGAGAGAGAGAGAGAAAGAGAGACACGCAATAATATGGTTCCTATTCAAATCAGAGACGCCACGTATAGGTATATTATGTACACACAGGCTCCGCCACTGGCAACACGGAAGCTGCTTATCATTTTCTGCGATTCCCCGAGCCTTGTCTATATACATACACGTATAGGCACGCATACCCGTTTCAAAAAAGCCCTTTCCTCTCCTATTTCACCCCTTCGTCGTTCTATACGTACCAACACAAAACACAC
The DNA here is from genome assembly GCF_000648655.2 of Copidosoma floridanum. The sequence goes on along the minus strand of NW_019379459.1, from coordinate 1,219,620 downwards.
CGTAAGCAGAACGAATCTTGGCCGTGAGCGCGAATAAGGACGAAAAACTTGAATGTCGTGCGACTGGCTGCGATGCGCCCAGAAATTCTAATTTTGTCGTCGCGCACCGGGCCCCCCCGTGTACCTACCCCGAAAATGTTGATTTTCATGATCAAGGGGTCCACGCAACCCCGTCCTTTTCTCTCTCTCTCTTTTTTTTTTTTTATCTTTCTTTCGCATTCAACAACCCTTTTGTGCCCGGAGCGTTGGATCGAGCTTGTTATTATCCGTATGCAAATAGCAGGCAAGCTGCGCGAAAAATGCCTATAGCACAGCAATAAAACATTTCTCTCTCTCTCTTATTTCGTGTACAAAAGTGCCGGCTGCAAAAATCCCGGAATACAGTGGCGCGCATGTATGTATCCCCGCTCTCTCCTTTGCATTTGCATAAACGTATTTATCGTACTCGCGCGCGCGATTTCCGAGGGAATCGCGCACCGATCATTGTTTGCTCTGATATGAAAAAAAAAAGTGCGAGAAAGGAAGATGACACCGGTGGCGCGTATATGCCTACTTACAGATTTCCCGTGCGTGGTACCATGGGAGGAGGGGTGGGTTCGTCCTCCCTTCGTGCCGGTGACAAATGGATTTCGGAATAGAGAGCGAATCCGGGCCACTTGAATGCATCTCCTTCGGCGTGTAGGCACTATTTTGATGGATGATGGCGTGTCTTCGCTCATGTGTGGAAAATTTCGCCAAGCCATACATATACCTACCCCCCGGGACTTGTAACGGCGTCGTGTCGAACTACACCGCGAATTTCCTCGGTAACGATGTCGGGCCGTATTGTCGGCACAATGCTAGAAATCCATATTACGTATGCATCTGTTTGCCCTGGTTTTTTCGATGCTTCGCTCCGCATTGCACCCTTTTCTTTTCAGCTTCGAGAAGGGCGCGTCAACTGCCCTTTTTTTTTTTTTTTTTAAACATCCATCGCAGCTTTTTAAAATGAATGACAGATGATCTGGTCTACTCTGACTCTGCATGTGGGAAAAAAAACGCGTGTGTGTTTACGTGACGTTTCTGACACAAGTCGTCGATTTGCGGACAATGGGATAATGTATATTTTGACGCTCTCCCGATCACTTCCGCGGAGTTAAATTTCACCCGATAGTTCCGCGATGGGGTGGCTTTTAAATCGTCCACCATCAGGGATATAATGACAAATGCCGTCGTTTCGGACTGATGGTATTGCAGTGAAGAAAGGATCTACGATCCGTACCTCCCCCCTCCTCTGGTTTGGAAAACGAGCGACCGGAGCGTGTTCGTGTTTCGGGTACATAAATATACGTACGGTATATTATCTCGAGCGCGCGGGTAAATAGAAAATTAATAACAGCAGCGCGGTTCCAAAGGAATCACGATCGGCGAGCGTTTGTAGAAACTTCAAAAGCCGAATATTATTTTTCGGAGGGGGTGGGTGGTGTGCGGCATAAACATATACCATACTCGTTTATGGGACGCCCGTGTATATATTATATAATATATACACGGATGCACGCGATGCTGGGCCGGCGCGGCTTTATTAAGTGATTACTCTCATTAGGTCGCACGCGATATTCTTTGTGAGCCCCACTCTCGGCGGGACTTGTGTGCACACACGCGGATGGCTATCGATTTATTTCCCTCGTTAATTGAAACCGTATACCTACTCGAGGATCATTTTTTATTTATTTTTTTTTCATTTACATCTTGCATTTTGTGTACCTGTATAAATATATGTATATACCCTCTTGGTTCTCGATTACCATTGTCTCCCTCTGCGCCAGTTATTGTGTATCAGCCACGATTCGGTACTTTTACGCTAATACACGATCGGGCGTTTGTTGCATTACACTCGTAAGATCCTTTTATTTCTCGCGAGTAAAAAGTTATACCTATAAATGATATAAATACATGCAAGCGGTATACATGAGCGAGAGCCCCGGGGATATCGGGTTACAATAATCGTAACAACTTTTAGTGCTAATCGACGCCTGTTGCCCGCTGGAATTCTCGTTTTGCTTCCTCTGCTCTTTTGGCTCGGCTCCTGGCTGCTGCTGCCCAATAAATCACTCCGCTTCAATTAAGTAATATATATCGGCAGAGCCGCAGCGCTCAAGAGAGAGAGAAGAAGCGCGGCCATTAAATTGTTTCTCGAGGAACAGAACGGGAGAGCGAGATGGGAGATGGGACATGACATTACACGCAGCCCAGTCCGTCGATATACGTACCAGCAGGTCTGTTTTTTTTTTTTTTTTTTTTTGTGTCCTCGCTGCAGCACACACGTTACGCACTACTGGCCGCGGGATCCATAAATCAATTAATTTTAAGCTCGGGCGCGGATGAGGCGGCTGTTTCCTCGTCGATATACGTACTCTCCTCCCGAGTCTTGGCCGCTAATTTAAATTCTTTCGGGAGACAGTGGAGCAAAAGAGATTCCCTTTCTTTTGCGCCAAAGTTAACGGGGGGCTGGGGTGATGTGCAGAAAAACACAATGGGGGACTGGCTATGACGCGCGGTATGGGATGTGAAGGGGAGGCTATCCAGACGCCACCTCAAGTATTTTTCTGATCGGATTCCGAAAGATCCGTGGCTGGAGCCTCGTAAGAAATGAACATCGCGGATGCGGGCAGTGCGAGCAAAACGACGAGAGGGACGAGCAAGTTATTCGCTTATTAGAGGCGTGCGGAAATTTTAAACCCTCGATATGGTTCTTGATCGGGCCTGTGCTGGGCATTTTTGAGATTTATCATACGTATACGTAAACATTGATTGGACTCTGGAAATAATGAAAAAAAAAGTTGCGATTCGTAGTGAAAGGAATTGTTTATCTATCTTTGATTCATTTAGCCATTGTCCTTTATTCCATTCATTTAGATCTAATAGCATTCAAATCTCGATAAGCCAAACTTTGCTCGTTTCTCGTGATTCTCATTTAACTGTAAGTAGTCTAAGTGCTAGTATAGAGCAATTTCAAGAGTTTACCGCTGTTTAAGAAAGTGTTTGTATGCTAGGGAATTCTTATAACCAGGTGGTGGTTAATGACAGCAACAATTTATGCATCTTTCGTTTACCGACTGATAGTAGTGAACATCACTACTGTACCATCAGGTAATAAAAGGAGTCTGTAACGTTATGTATCTCTTGTAGGTACATATCAAGCAAAATCAAATTACTGGCAGATGATAATGCAGATGTTGTGCTTACCCAAGTATACATCATGAATTTTTTCTCAAAATGTGGCGCTGTTGTCAATCGAGTTCGATACGTTCATTATCCCTATAATATCGACTCCTCTTAATATTTTGTTGTGCATCGTTGATATATATAAACTTGTCACAAGGAAAATTTTTTTCAATGTACACATTCAACTTCATAAAATTTACAATTTGTAAATGCAAAAGTGAAGTTTTAAGTAAACGTTGAGAAAAATTTATCATTTTTTTATTTTTCTTAAAATTTAGTGTTCATTGATTTTGGTGATGTTTAAGGTTGGAGATAAGATCAAATAACAAGAGAAGTTTATTTTATTGATGGTCACATTTATTCCAGTCGACGCTTTATAAATAGTCAATTACAATATTTATAAATTATTACATTTTCCACAGAAACAAGTACCAAATTGTTCGAATTTCATACTTATTTCAATGTCCTGAGATGTGTTTGATTGGTAATAACGCGTTACACCAATGACAATGAAATTCTCGATTCTTATATTTTTGCGTATTATAATCCTGACAACGTAACTGAAACATTGACGTTTAACGCGTATAACGTTTTAAAACATATATATACAATGCCGAGCAAACTATAAAGTAAAAAAAAAAGAGAAAACAAACGAGGTGAAAACCACTCGAGTGACTCCCACCTTCACATAACACCGAATAGTAATATAAACAGTCTTGCGTTGGGCTTAGCAGGGGTGATCTTGCTAAAGTTCGCCCTTACGTCGACTTACGAAAATTTGAGCCTCTTTGCATAGTATTGAAGAGGCTCCGATTTCTTGGTCGATTTTTTTTTATTAGTTAAATAGTACTTCCTTCAAATGCTTCATTGTCAAGTTATTCAATAAATCAAACAAGTCTGGCATCAACAGGTATAAATTATAAGTTATGTGATGTAAAAAGAAAAAAAAAGAAAAAAAAAATTAACACATATGCGTAATATCGCGATCATCCCTTACCGTCAACACAGACACTCTCTCCTTTCTTAAAACATACACAATTAATATAATAAATAGTTTGCTATAGCTACGATTTCTTTTATTCTTTATAATTAATGGCTTTCGATTAGCGGTTACGATAACGATTACAATTTTACATAGGAGCGTTTAGAAGATTCACTTCGCGCCAATATCACATATATAACACACGTCATCTCAACTTTTTCTCGCATGCGTCAAACATCTTTTCCTCGTTATAATAATTTTTTTTTTCTGTTTCTATCTCAACTTTAACAATTTCCGTCTTTTCGAGCTTATAAAATTTTACCTCGTTCCTTTCTTCACTCAGACACCCTTTAATGCGTGCACAAAACAACGACAAATATTACAACGTGTTAAGTTTTTTTTTGTTTTGTTTTCTTTTTTCTGAAAAAAAAGACTGATTGGCAAAAATGTCATTCAAGGCACTTGAATGTTCGCCTCAGTTAAGACATGATTCTCTCCAACGCACGTGTACATGTATAAAATTTTCTTCAAAAGCTTCATCACACCGAAGGATATCGCCGCGTGTATCCCTTTGTGCATTTAAAAATTAAAAAAATACATTAGTTTATACTCGATATATTGAAAAAGACGTTAATTTATTAGAATATATATATATTTTTTTATATATTTATATACAGATGATACGATTATAATCGGTACGCAAAGTGTGTGCACGTGTGTAATTTTTCGAAAAAAAAAGATTAATTTCGTTGAATTTTTTTTAAATTTTCTACATATTTTCAATTGGGCTGTTAATAACAGACGTGACTAGGTTCCCATGATGGTTGGACGATGCAAACAAGATGGCCCAGAAAAAAAATTGTTACGAGCGCACACACGCACACTCACACTGCGCTAACACTTATGTGTGCAGTGTTCAGTATAGCTAATACACCTGTAGGCTTTTCGCGTATAATACTTGAAAACGTACGTCAATAAATCGATATATTTCATCACATGTTTTAAAAAAAATACATTTGTTCGAAACAACGCCTATGTTAACTTTTTCAGACACTGCACACATTGTACAGAATTCGTTGAAGTGAGGAAGACGCAGAGATGCGCGAGACGATGAAACATTTTTTTTTTTTTTTTTTTTTTTCCTAATTTTCTCGACAGTAAACGTGATTTTTGAAAGTTAAATAGCCAATGTGCACGAGACATCGAATGAGGCGCGTGAAATCATGCAGAGATCGATAGAAAGGCGATGTAGTAGAGTCGAATTTACAATGAAAATCGTGTGGATCGAAAACATTATTTTCAGATTCCTAAGGGATACGTGGCGGTGTTGGCAGCTAGTTGCGCATTTTTTTGTTTGTTTCTAACAATCTAACATGCTTTTTTCGTGGTAAATTTTACATCGTCCGATTATATATCTAAACTTTGTCGCTCGACAATTAGCGTTGAATGAATAAAAAGAAAAAAACCATCGACAGCAAACAAGAGAGAGATGTTCTAAAGCTCCTTATGCACTTGCTAAAGACGTAATTTATATAATTTACTTAAAAGCTACAAATTTTTCGCGATTACGTGTACAAAACCTTACGAATCGAGGGTGCTTTGTCTAAATTTCGTACGCTTGTCCAGCCGCGGGTGTGAGCCGTGTATATATTGTATACGCTAGTGACGTGATCGTACCGAAACAAGATCTACTACGAAAGATATTGGCTCTACGTGGTATTTACAAAATAACGTCGGTGTGTATACTTATTATGCGCTTATTGTGAGGATAGCATGACGATGATGGTACGCGTGTGTGGGTTGCGTCATTTTTCATACACGGGAAAAATTTCATAACGATCGGCTCCTCTTTCTTACTTGGGTGTATACACAGGCTAATCATAAAGCATCATCGTCACCTTTGAGTTTTCGCGCGTCGGCCAAAGTAACAAGAGCAAAGGGGGGGGGGGGAAGGAAAAAAAGTTGCGTGTTGAGTCCCACCGGTTTAAGTAAACAGGACGGCGCTTAAGACGTATAAGCTCGATAAACTATAATGTATATGTATGTGATATAAGAAACGCCATACGTTGTACTATAACGTATTTATGCAACAATATATAAATATATATGTGTATGTATATGTACTCTTGTCCAGTTGCCGACGATCTGCACGTTACAGCGTACAATTTTTATATGCATATAGTTTCAATATTGTATATGTTGATTGATACTATATATATATATATATATATATATATATATATATATATATATATGTGTGTGTGTGTGTATATATATATATTATATATATATATATATATATATATACGTGTCTGTGTGTATGTACATGTATATAATATATATGTATCCATATGTAATGATAGCAATAGCAATAGTAGTAGTAGTAATAGAAATGTTAACAATAATTTATACAAAAAGTGAAGGAGCTAGTCCCGGGCCGAAGCGAGGCGCTGGAATCCTTATCACAGAATAATATTTAGCAAAATTGTCCTGCCCCACTCTTCGCGTCGTCGCCACATGGGTATGTGTATATAATATATGCGTACGCGTATAAGAGGTGAAGCGCGGGATTCCACTGTACCAAGCCCGAGAGCCCCGCCACGTGAATATACATGTACGTAGATTTGTATAGGAAGCAGGCGTGAACGATCCGTCGTATCGGCAGTTTGCACCACGTGGAAGGCCACTCTGTCTTTGGATGCACCCCGACTACTCCGGACCACCGCCGTACGCCTCCACCCCAACTGCCGGGGCCAGCCGAGCCAACCACGACTCGGTGCTCCCCCGTCTGATGTCTCTCCGTCGGCGGGCGCTGACCCAACGCTGACCACCTCACGGCGCGCCCGAGCCGCCCCCGTTACCCCCGACCTCACCGGCCGCCTTGCTCTGACGCAGCATACTCTGCAGGGTCGCCACCTCGCTGGCCAAACGGTCCAGCCGGCTCTTCACCTCCCGCTCGCTCTCTGGCGTGCCCACGACCACCACCCCGCTCGGGCCTGTCCACTCTGCCCCCAACGAGATCCCCGAGTCCCGCTCGTCGCTCGAGCCCGACTCGTTGTCCCAGGGCGGCGAGGCCCGTGGCGACGCCCTCGGCGCCGGCTCCTGCTTGATACCCTGGAGGGCCAGTAGGGCGCTGGCCGCGCTCGCGTCCTTGTCCTGGATGCGCGACTTGTGCCTCAGCTTGTGGGGCAGGCTGTTCCCGTTGACGCTGACCGCGGCGACGGCCGCAGCGGCGGCGCTGACGATGAGGGCCGCGGTGGGGCTGCCGGCCATCTGGACGCTCTCGTCGCCACTGCCCGAGGAGAGCTCGAAGGGAGATTGGGCGCGCCGGGCGGCGCGGGACGACAGGTTGAGGGCGCTCGAGGTGTCGAAGCCGTGGCCGATGGCGGGGTGGGTGAACGGGGGGTACTGGAAGCTCTCGGTCTCGGGGTAGGCGGTGGTCTCGGGGGCGTAGAGCTGGGCGGGTGAGCGGGGCGAGCGGGCCCTGGGTGCGTTGGCCGCGGAGCTGGCGCTGCTGATGGTCTGGTGGATGACTGAGGCGTGGACGGGTGGACTGGGGGTGCGGGCGTAGAGGAGGGCCGTGGAGGATTGGAGCTTGGCGCGCTTGACGAGGGTGGGCTCGGTTGGCATGACGGCGAGTACTTGCTCGGCGCTTATGACCGACTCGCCGCAGATGCCGTACTTTTCGCGGATGGCGTCCAACTGGGTCTTGAGGATGTGGTTCTCCTTGGTGAGCTCCATGACCCGTTGCTCGAGGACCATGTCGTTGAAGCGCCGCTTCTCGCGCGACCGTTTGGCCGCCTCGTTGTTTCGCCTGCGCCTGTCCCAGTAACTGTCGTCCTTCTTGTTGTCGGGGATGAACTCGCGCTGCTTGCGCTGCGAGAACAACTCCTTGCGCAACTGCTCGCTCGCGTAGTCCCGGCCGCTGGTGCTGCCGTTGCTGCTCGCGTTGCTACCGTTGCTGTTGCTACAATTGTTCACTATCGGGTAACTGTCCCCACTGCCCAACGATTGCTGCTGATGCTGCTGCTGCTGCTGCTGCTGCTGCTGTTGCTGTTGTTGGTGTTGCTGGTGTTGCTGTTGTTGTTGCTGGTGCTGTTGGTGGTGTAGGTGCTGGGGCTGGGGGTGGTGGATGGTTATGGGGCCTTGATGGTGGGACGGGTGTCCCATGGGCTGCATGGGGCCATGGGCCTCGTGGCCGTGGCCGGCGTGGGCCATCGTGTGGGATGCCGGCATCGCGCTACTGTTCAAACACGCCGTCTCACCATTTATGGGCGATCCACTCTGCCGGGCGATGAACTCTGCCACCATTATTTGTTTTCTCAGAACATCTGCAAGCACAAAGAAATAAAAACGTTTTTACACCATTGATCGGCATTGTTGCGCAACGGGCTCTGCTCTCTCTCTCTCTCTCTCTCTCTCTCTCTCTCTCGTATAGTTTGCGTATTTGTGTAAATTATATATGGTAAATTTGGGGTCACCAAGACGCCCACCGGGCAAGGGGGTGTTATTTATAAAACTTGCATGTACTTCTATATGTATCGCGTTTCTTGATGTCTCGAAATTTCGTCATTTGCGTGCCAGTTCCGAGCGTGTCAACGAACCGCAGTCGAGTTGGAGGTATAATCGATATTGGGGCTTGTAGAAACAAAAAAAAAAAAAAAAAAAAAAAAAAAAAAAAAGAAAACTCATTTCCATTGCTCACGAATGCGTGGCACGAGTACAAACAATGGCAGAGAAGGAAAGTCGCTAACAGGAAGTGTACATTCCAAAGGCGCGAAATAGCAAATAAAGACAAAAAAAAAAAAAAAAAAAAGAAAAAAGTGACCGCGAGGGAAACGAGAAGCATCATCGGTTTGCACAGCTGTAAGCACGTTTCGCTTCATCATGAGTGTATTGGCGTTTATCGTCGCGCAGTAGCCAACGAAAGCGTGTGGGAATAAGCTACATAGCTCCGTGCACGTGACCGCAGAGCACACGCTCTGCCAAGAAGAAGAACGACGCTCTTGTCCGCGATGCTGTAACACTTTATCGAGCGAATTACGTCCGAGCATATAATGCGTGATGTATGCTTATGGTTGTGAAACATCGTAGCCATCGAGCGAGTTTGGATTGAAAACAAAAAAAAATGAAATAAAATAAAAAATTGTACCTATACCACAGTCGCGTATTTTCGTATTTTTAGTTTTCTCCCGAGCGCGTGGAGATTAATCGGTAATCCGCGAGTGTCGAGCTTCGGAAAACTATGTTTAGAAGAGATTGAGCAATGCGCCATCGGGTTGTTGTAAGAAACTTGGAATTTTCTTCCATACGACATACACATCGAGTATTATATGTATGCATACCTGCTCTACAATAGCGCTAATACGCATACACGTACTTCGCCGTGAGAATCTACAATGTATACAACAGATCCTCGCACGGGCTCGTATTATTAACACACAATGCGCTCGATCGGTCAAATTGCAAAATTGACATAACACACACTGGGTTGGGGATGGAAAAAAAAATCGCGCGATAGATCGTTACGACGTGCTCATAGATTCCTTAGGCTTATAAACAATGCGCGCTGTGTTTACAATACCCATGTACCAGGATGCATATACATAAGGCGTAGACATCCATATCTAATAATCGCACGGTTTATCTACACAAAATATTGTTAAAACTAGATACATCACCATCCGAATATCGCGTGCGTGAGATGATTCAAGTGTATCTGTTGTATGGAAGAGAAGGGAAGATATTGCGCAACGGGGCTACCCGGTGACGTCAGGCACCATCAATTTTCGCAAGCGCTTTACCGAGCATGTAATAAGCCAATGTATACTTGCTCGGCTGAGCACTGCACGTACGGGGCGTTATGTCACTGCAAATGTGTGTACACGCGACGTAATGGACCATGGCCTACACCGGTAAGAGTAACGGGCCCTTGCCTCCAGAATTCGTAATGCCCCGCTTGGCATTGAAATCCAAAAGCCGGTGCAGGTTGCACCATGTGGTGAAATGGGTGACGGGTATTGTTTAGCCGAGCGTTCCGCAGCGCGATATTGAAAATCGATGCCGAGCGGTGCTAAGCATAATTTCGCTGAGCAAACAAAGTGCTGTGCATGTATGAGTACTCGTATTGCGCGCATCGGTCGATGATTGTGATGACATGTGTTCGCGGAGACACGTGCATCACCTCGCGATTATGCAGAGCGCGTACACGTGACGCTGATTTTTGCATTTTATTTATTTATCTTCCCCCCCCTGAGGAAGGCACCTTTTTTTCTTCTACCTCCCGTGAAATCGATGAATAGTACCTCAATATCGATCTCTCGGCGCACGCGAGCTTTTTTTCAACCGCACCGCTACGGCAATTATTCAGCCCCGACGTGTGAGTCATGATGAAAAAAGAAAAGAAAAAAAAAAAACAACCCAATAGTCGAGCTTCCTCGGATCGCTCTGGTTTTCACGCACAGGCAGGCGCCAGGAATCCGGGAGCCAGGGGTGCTTTTTCGTACGCGGCAAGTGACGCGGTGAGTAAGTGCAAAAGCTGCAAAAGGGGACTGGCCCGTGAGTCACGCGCCTCGAAGCTTCCGCCCGACACGCGACCTCAAAGACGAGCTCGGGCAATTTTATGGCGGTGTATGTATGCCTTAGGTATACTTTGTTTTTGGGCACAAGATCAATCCCCCAAATGATATATGCGCGTCACTCTGCTACACTAATATTCACGAAGGGGCGTCGATCGATCTCGCAACACGACCTATAGATTAGAAGATTTTTTGTTTTTCTGTCTTTGGCCAACCATTGCGTAACTGTATCGCGCTATTGTGAGTAGAGAGAGAGATAAGCGGCGTCGAGGGAGCACGTCTCCGGAACAACGTTGTTGCCAGAGAAACTCCTTGCGCGTAAATCGAAGATACCTACTACATTGAAAAAAAAAAAAAAAAAAAAAAAAAGCAAACAAAGATCACTGAGACGATACGCCGGGATGCATTGCATTTTGTAATCGGAATATTGTACGCAAGGGTGGGGGATGTAAACACCGCGAGTGGCACACGTGCACGCACGTACACGACCCAGCCGGAGCTTCGTCACGTGTCGGCGAAGCGTGAGCGCACTGCGCTGAAATGCCGATCGATCGATAAGTCACAGCACACATGTAGGAAAAACTAGGATAGATCGGCATCATCAGAAGGAGGAAAGAAAAATCTAGCGACGATATATCGGATGACGCGCGTGAGTATATATATTATGTGTTGCGTGTGTATATATAAGCGAGGAAGAAACGGCGGCCGCGTGACACAACAGACGCGTACATACACACACAATGTGTAATAATGCCAATGCGCTCGCTTGACTCGGCCTACTAAGCGAATGGGACGTATAGGTATATATTACGCGAGTTCTCGCGGCACGTTTTTCTTCTCTCCAAGCCTTTCCTCCGCCGCCCACCAGCTCGTGTCGCCCACCCTCCTTCCTTCGACAGCCTAGTTTTTCCCGGCACGTTTTCCTACGGCCAGCCTATATATACACTCCGGCTCCGGTCGGTGTGGCTAATTGGCTCGGTGGTTACGAGTCTCTTTTTCCTTTGCCCATACTTCGTTTTACGAACGCGCGGGCTATGTGTTAAAGTATTATACAACTGCTACTGTACTTTTCGGCGTGTTGGACGGGGTGAATTGATTCTTTTTTTTTTTTTTTTTCCTCAACATCGTTCGATCGAATGGCATTGCGTAAAACGTCGAAAGGAACCTTCTCCGTTTGCGGCATCGACATCATTCAGAGGCCGTTTATTTTGCAAATCGATCGCGTTGTCGGGCATCGGCTGTACTGTTTGACCTCCCGATTTGTCACGCCACGGTGTGTAACGAGGAAGCAAAAAAAAAAAAAAAAAAAAACTTCCAACGAACGTGCGAATGGACATAAAAATCATCATACGTTGTAAACACGTGACTATAGTCAAGCAAGGCTTTTCCTATATTCAATAGCAGCGTCGTATTGTACAGGGAAACAACGTACCTACAAGTATGCATGCACGTGTCACTTTATTGTGTAACGTTCCAATACTCGCCGATTATATTCCGCGGAGCGATCACGTTTGGCGCGTCTGAAATTCTTCGGGGACACGTGCATCATGAGCGACGGGGTATAGGTACGTGTGTCGGGGTTGCGCAATTGCGACACAGCAACACGTGGTGCCGGTGCTGTGTGTTTGCTATTTTTCGCGCACAATTTTTTTTTCTCCCCCCCCCCTTCCCTCGTGCAAATATACACACACGTATACCTGCGCACGTTGAAAAACTATTGTGTAACCGAGCACGCAGCTCTCAGCTTGTATTTATGTTTTTACACGGGGGAGCTAAACAGAGAGCCTGATAACGATGAAAAGAGATAACGCGCGTGCACAATATCATACAGATGCGTGGACGTTGTTACAGAATTACTTTTTAGCTCACGTTTTCCTCAAATGAGGGAAATCTCGGGAAATGTAGAGCTGTTTCCAATCGGAGAAACCAAGTGTGGAAGCTGTAAGTCGGATAATGGAGAGAACAATATGTCTCCGTGATAGTCGATGTATCGATTAGGTCCATATATATAACCGGACAGCTCCGCGCGAGCTTCGATTCTTCGAGACGCGATAACAACCGACGATAAGGGCGTACAAGTGCGCGCTGGGTAATGGCCACCCGACTACGGGTACGTTGTACCAATTGTGTATACCAGGAGGAGGAGGAGGAGGGGGGCGTTGGCGCGATGATCTCTCGCGGATGATTATTCAATTTATCCTCGCTACTGTATTCTTCTATCTCTCGGCTAGCCGTTGCGTGTTACACACATGTATACGGTACATGGTACACGGACCGTTGACCTCGCGTTACGTGTATATATACGGGGACTTGTCAAGGCTAGCTCGATAACGCTCGGAACAACAATAGAACTCCCTCTTCCTCCTCCGTGGGTATATTGTCCATTGTCCTCGTCGGATGAGTTTTTTTTTTTTTTTTTTTTTTTTTTTCACAAGAGCTGCTGACTAACCATCACACGAGGCGTACCACCTATACCTAACTAATGATTTAACAGTACGTATATACATGACTGAACGATGCCTGACTTTTGTGACTATAATTCATGTGGGTACAATAGCCGAGGTGTACATGTGTAATATAAAAGCGATAACGCGGGCGCATTTCGGTCCACACCAAGTGTACTATAAGGTTTTTCGTTCCCGACACGCGAGTACGCTGCACGTGCTCGTCGTTTTGGCGCGTGACTTATCGCGCCGGTTGCGCAAAAAGTGTCGAGTCGCAACTTTTTTTTTTTTTTACGCGTGTTTTGCTTCAAAGTATAATCATACGTTGCTGGAGACGCGAAATCAGATGAGTCCTTAATCGCCTTACATCTATTTTTATACTTGCCACTTGGAGCGACTGCTCAATAAAATGTATATTGTACAAGTATAGACGAGGGACAACAACAATCACTTTGTGTCAAATTTTCCACGATTGATCGATCGCATCGGCAATGAAGCGCTCGTGGGTACACGTATATTGTACATACGTAACATTTTCCACGTGTGTGTGTGTGTGGCCGGTATTATCTCACTGATTACTCTTGCGTAACCCTGTAAGTTTATCCGTCGCTTCGATCACGAGTGATACATATATATATGATTAACGGGCTAATTGGAATTTGAAGCTAACTTACGATATCTGCAAGAAAAAAAGAAAAAGAAAAAAAAAAGAACCAATCTATTCTGCGTGGTTTGCACGCTGTGATATACATGCGTTATCTATGTGTACTTTACTCGCTCTAGTTAATATTAATAATCACCGCACGAGCAGATACACACACACACACACAAAAGAAGCCGTTTGCCGAAACAACTCGATATACACTGTTATACATTGAGTTTTTTTTTTTACTCATGGCACACGTTAACGATTTTCGTACACATGCGTAAACACACACGAGGCGTATTACCCACCAGCTCGAGATTTCGATATCGAGGCCGAGGAGCGGGAGAGAGGGGCTTTAATTAACCGTTGGAGGCAAGAATTCGGCTGGCGCGTCTCCGCTTCCAGGATAATGGGACGGCTAACGGGTCCCCGGTATAGGCAACCGCGGCTCGAGATGTTGCGCGGCGTGTAATGTGGGTAAATACACAACACGTCGAGCCCAGGTGGAAAGGAGGCGTTTAGCGGAAGAGGGGGCGACTCGAGAGAGGAAAACGATGACGGAACAGTAGCTGGAGGGACCGTAACATGTATAGTTGCGTCAACCTCGTACTAAAGGAAGGAGAAAAACGTATACTTAGGCCCCGGCTCACGTGTAAAGTGGCACGTGTGCGCCCGACACTGGTCTAATGGAGCACGTGGCTCTTTCCCTCCGATGTGTCATGTGCTTCTAATTGGCACGAGCTCTTTATTGGATTTACATGCCCGTTTGCGCATCAACTGCAAATGTTTTTCACTATACGTGTGCTTTTTCGTTCGCAAATCGATAAATAAAAGGCGAAAAATAACGTCACACGTGACACGATCGGTATGTTTTTTTTTTTTTTTTTTTTTCATAATATGTCTCATCGGTCTACTGTTACGGTGCTTTTTTTATCTTCCTCCTTCGTGGGTCACGATCAATATTTAAATTCCAATGAGGCGCGTTATGTACCAATGTGATAATCATCGCGCAAACGCGTGCTTAGTCACGCTTGTAGTTCATAAATAATCATCACCTCCGAAACACAACAAACGAACGAGTAGGTCGTACAATATGACGTTACAGTTACACGAAGCAAAAAGTATGTAGCATCGGAGGGGATGAATAAAAAATACGAGAGGGTGAAGGATCTGCGAGCGGTGCAAAAGTGTCACGGCTTATGTGTACCTACAACGGTGCACTTGTGTTGTACATGTAATACAGAGAACTCGGAGTGGCGCGCACAGTGGCAGTGGCCGAGTTACGCGATTTCGCGGCCGCTCGCTCGCACACGCGTACTTATATATATATACACGCGTACACGATAAAAGAAAGGCTTCGCGAGGCCTGAAAGCGCTATAAATATATACGTGGCGTCGGAGCAAAGCCGATTGATTTTTCACGGCTCTCGCGTACGCGTTTCAAAGGGGGTTGGGCTATATCGATCGGCGACAGGGGGCTGAGTCGTAAAGTGCAACTATTTGATGGCGACGGAGGGAAAAAAAAAAAAAAAAAGAAAAATAGCACGAGAAAAGGTTGCGCAAGAGCGTTGTACGTTGTTTTTATAGCAAAGAAAGAAAGAAAATGTAAATTCATCGGTTCATGGATGTTGGCGAGGCAACGATTATCGGCACGAAAACTGTAACGATAGCAAGTGCGGCACGGCGTAGAGAGGCGAAAGGGGGGTTGTTATACTTTCTAGCGGAGTGTATAATACACGTTACCCGAGAGCCGGATGAAGGTCAATGAATGGGCTCGTAAACCGTACGGGTACAGTAGTGTGTGTGTGTGTACGCGCATGTGAGGCCTCTTACCGGTTTATGTACGGGCCTATCGCGCTTGTATAGTTACGTTATACGTGGTAGATATTACATATATATGTGTGTACACACATTTTAGAATACGTAAGCGCGTGCCGGTACACGGAACCGAAAAATCCATACGGCGTTGGATCTTCCGTGGAACCGTTAGCCACGATCTCTTGCCTGTGTACCTTATATTCCGTCTAATGAAAAAAGAAACGGTAAACTACGCGCTAGGGGCCGAGAGAGGGACCGTGTAGCTGTAAAGCTGCAAATAGATACACATACACGTGTGTACGTAACGATGTACATAATACCACATTATGGGAGGACGGTTGTTTCGGAGCGAGTCGTCCTTGAAAGCTATCGGGGCGAGATTATTCCGAGCGGCCGTTTGCAACAACCTGTTGCACGCTATTTCCAATGGGCCTATACGCGTAAGTATACATCTACGATACAGTTTCATTGATCGGTATGACTATGAATTCCGTGTTGGCGAGAGGCAAACCATATGTTATATCTCCGTTTCCCTTGACACAACCCAGCTCGTGGAACGTCGATACGTGCACGATCTATTTGCGTTCCGCCACCCTCCCAAGAGTATTTTCACCCCAGTCCTCCCACTTGTATTTATTTACCACCGCGCGTATAAAGTATCGGTATAATTATACAGGTCAATCATAAAGTGGCGTCCCGATAAACGCGGTGCTCTCGACCATCAGACGGCCGAGATTAATCGGCCTATTCATCCGTGACACCTGTTGTCGGAGGCGAATCGAGCCGACTGCCTTGTATACAAGTATATCTTATATATATTGTATACAACACGGCTGCAGTTTTGCTCCACTGACATTGCGCCCGATAGAGCATTGTGTATATATATACACGTGCCGAGATATTATATAGCGCCAAGTGCAAGTCGTTCGTTTATATGCGGGGGCAAAGTGGGCCACGTACATATATATATATGCCTATAGGTATATTTATTCATTGCTGCATAAGGTATTTTACATGTATGTATACATACAAACGAGTGCCAACACATCCTCGACATCTTTGTCTCTCGTTGTTTGCCCTTCGCCTCCTATACCTACATATATATGTATATAAATACGTACATACTATATACCCACACACATCACACAGTGTAATACACCGGCACAGCGACGTAACCCACTTCTCGCTTATATCATCCGTCCATATACAATACCCGCTATCGAGTAATACACGCGCGCGCAACCGAGCGAGCGCAAAAAAAGCAGCGAGAGACACGGCACACGAGTTTCTGCAAATTAGGCCGTGGCCCACTTTTCTCGCCCCGCTTGTGTATATATATATATATATATATATATATACACGTACGTATGTGTATGCGGCTGTGCGCGTGCGATCGCCAATAGGGGCGAAGGGGGGGGGGAAGAAGCGCAGTACCGTTTCAAGGATCGCGATCGATCGCCGCCACGTGCTCCGTTGCTATACATGCACGTACCCACGAGTTTATAAGTCACTTTACCACTATTACTACTTTACCATGTATATATATATTTGTACTTTGGTGCTGGGTTGATCGCTGCACGAATGTGTAGGCACAGTGGACGAAACTGGATTTTTCTGTCTGACAGAGGGACCCCCAATAATAGTTAATAATGTTGTTCGTCATTTTAATTATCAATCGGAGTAATGACAATATAACTAACTCATTTGAGTGTCGCTAGATCTGCTCTTGATTACCATCTAGGGATGGTGATGTCAAAATTAATAATTGCGCATGTACTAGCCGATAAACGGACGAAGGGATAAGAGAGGAGATACATCTTCGGCGCGTTGAAATATGTACAGTTGGAAATCTAATGCCCGCGCAAGCGTGTGTATTCTATAGTATATACTTGAAAGTATGAGTCGGTGATGGGGTAATTATCTTATCTGTGGAGTCGACGATTGTTACGAAAATGCGGTGTACACACCAAGCTTACGGCATAATTGGGTTGTATTTACATGTACATAGGGAATATATATATATATATATATATATATACACACAGCTGTACAACATGCGTCAGGGTTCTTTTGTGCCACGCTGTTTTGGTGTCCATGGTCCATTTAGCCTACACACATATATACATATACCCCCATCTCTTTCTCTAGAGCATGGTAATACTAAACGATGACACACTTATGGTATGCTGGTGTGTATCGAGTCATCGAACTATTACTATTTACTTTTACTAATTACTTTGCTATCATTCCACGAAGCGTGTACGCGACAGCTCATCGTGTTAAGTCATAATGTATCGACTCGTGCAACGTTCACTGGTGAATCAGCATCAAGGGTACACATGTGGACAAGGTTTTCCGCGACAACTACTAAGCTCGTAAAAATAAAAAATAAAAAAATAAATAAAAAAAGAACCTAATCGAGGAAGTTGCCTTCGATCACAAAGTGTGCGTGGGAGTGGGGTGAGAGGGAGGAAGCAACAATGGCACTGATACTACTTTACGGATTCGCGGATCTGGATCAATGTCGAGCGATAGTTCCGCTCGTCGCGCTAGCAAGTGTAACAGACATATATACACATACAGGTATATCGCGTATACTTTAGCATGGGTATATACGTAAGTACACGTTGGTGTAGTGGCGAGGTTTATTTATCGATGCGCGTCGACCTCCTTTTTTTCTTTTTTCTTTTTCTTTTTTTTTTTTTTTTCCCCTCCATCGAGAAGGTTA
>NW_019379459.1:1171122-1199973 GCF_000648655.2 Copidosoma floridanum | reverse complement strand
AAAAGAAAAATAAAAAAAAAAAAAAAAGTTGAAAAAAACTCACCAATTTTGAAAGGTTCCTGTAGAAAGGAAGCCGGTAAAGTCTTGCGATCCACTTTTGCCGGTCACTCGGTCATACGATCCTCGGGCGAAAGAAGCAGCGCCAACGCGCGATCGTCGGCTTATATACTCGCCGACCAAATATTCCAGGATCAACGACGATATTTCCTTGCGTCCACCAGCACAATGTAATTTCAACGTAATATTCAAAACTGAACGAAAAAAAATTATTTTTTTTGTTTTCCAAGCAAACGAGGGCTTGCACTGTCCAAACGAGGACGAACCGATCGCAAATCACACACCGAGTTCGAGTGAGATTTTTCCAACGCGATCGACGATACTGGATAACGGAAGAGAAAAAAAAAAAAATTCACCAAAATATGTATCTTGAATAAACTGTGTCACACTGTTTGTAGCGGCAAGAAGAGCTTTCAGCGCTATAGCAAGACCTGCAAGCTGCGCCGACCAAGAGCGACTAATGCAATGTGCAGTACGCAAGAAGCGCAAGTCGTACACCGTCTCAATTCAAAGAGCTCGATCGAACTGTAATCGGCGTCCACTCGTGAGGACGTCGCGCTGCAAACTGACTGTGTTCACGGACAGTACGAAGCACACACTAGTAGCGAGAGAGAGAGAGCCCGCTCACTACCCGTCTCTCTTTCTTTCTCCTGGCGCGCGCGCGCGCGCGTGTGTGTGTGTGCCGTCGGCCCCAATGTCGCCCGACCCGACTCCTCTCTCTTTCTATACCGTCGCTCCTTCCTCTTCCCTCGCGAGCGGTGTCTCGAGCGCGCGCCTCCACGCTCTCCTTCGGCTGTCTGCACCACCACCTCCTCCTCCTCCTCCTCCTCGCTCCGTTAGTCGAGCCGCGAGTGTACACAAGTGGGGAGTCGGAGCCACGTTCCGGGGGAAGTTTATGCGAGCTTTATTATCGAGGCGCCCTCCCCCTCGCTCTCTCTCTCTCGCTCCTTGTTTCGTTGCTGTGTACATTTACACGCATATGCTCATTATGCGCTTGTCTCTGCCCCACTCTCTGTGCCTTTTCGTGGCATTTTGTTGTGGCTGTTGTAATATATTATATCTTGCCTTTTTTTTTTTTTTTGCTCTTCCATATGCAGAGTCAGAAAAAAGGGGTGGAAAGAGTGACCTTTTATTTCTTGTTGCTATTTTATGCATAAAAAAAAAGCACGTATAAATATAAGTGCAAGTTCCAAGTTTTGACGACTATGGGGTGTAATTGCAGATGGGCCAAACAGGTAATTGGCCGTTTTTCTTCTCGATCGTGCGTGGGTGTTTTTGTTCGGGCGTGCCGAGATTTTTCGATCGATCGCAAAACGGCTTTGTTGTCCGGCTTCCGGCACGAATTTCACGACCATCAAAGTGACTCTACTTACGGTCGATGCGTCATATTTTAAATTTACCCGATGGTATAAACGTAGATACGCGTTTTACATTGTAGAGCAATCGGGTCAAAAAAAGACGGAGTTTTAATAAACTGGTTGGTCAGCGTTTTGTAATTGTTTGATAAGTGCATCCTTGTTTCGAGAAACGTAAAAATACGTGCACGCGGAGCGATACGAGCCAGTTGGTATCTCGTTTTCCTGGTATTCCGATTTTAGGTACGATGACCGATTGGACGACCGGCTATTATTGTATTCCGAAAACGCTGATTTCTTCCCTCGCTCGACCCACGCGTACAAATGTGATATCTAAACGTGTGCACTTTACACTATTGGACGGTACATGCTGAGTCATCGGGGAAAAATTACCCACTGACGCTGAAAAGACGGTGCTCTGATGTCGTGCAATCAAAATCGTAGATTAAAGGACGTCGTCCCCTAATGTACCCGCTCGGCTGGAAAATTCCACTCGACCCCCCGAAAGCGACTTGCTCAACGTTCCCCTCGTGTTTCATCATATACGGCGCGTATCGGTTCGTTTGCTCAAAAAAAAAAAAAACGAGTCAACAAACTCGGGTTTTCAAGTTCAAGAGCAACCAAACTCTCGAAAGAAGGAGGAGAAGCGTCCAAATGAAAAAAAAAAAAAGAGGAGGAGCGCGAGATATCGCTTCACCTGCAACGTAGTATACATTTGTATCCCGAGACGACGGCCCTCGTATATCTCTGTATCTCCGTCCCTTTGGAGGTGCGTGCAAACAACGTATACACACATACGTACGTGCTGTGTATATATCGCGTAATAAAATTAAACGAGAATAGGGGCCCCCGCGTGCCGTGTATTCTTTGTCTCCTCTCCCACTCCCGAGGGCTTCTCTCCCTCGCCGCCCCCACTCCAACGTACGTTCCGACTCCGTTTTGCCCCACTACTTTTGCCATCCTCAACTGTATACGGGTGGTAGTAAGTACCGGAGTCGTGTTACGTTATACGCGTGTGGAGGAGCGGCGAAAGCTGTTGCAGCACACACGAGAGTGTAATTAGATTGCGCCGCGCCGCGACGCTGAGCGCATCTCTTTGCTACATGATGCTGCGATGAGAGCGCCTTATCTATTTGTTTATCCATTTTTTTTCAATTTTACCTCTTGTTTTCTTTTCATTCGTTTTTAAAATTGTAGCTAAAGACATTGCTTTTTTTTCAAAAGAAAGGATTGAATTCAAATTTAATTTTTTTTTTCCTTTTCTCGTAAAACCTATTTTTAGGTCTATCGAGCCTATTTTCACGATATTTTGTTCAATAGGCTAAATAAATTCGTTAGTATGCTTCTCGCGATGGTAATTTACCACCAGAAATGGTATCCCATTGGAGATCAAAGATAACCGCGATGACGGAAAATTGCGGGAATAGGAAAAATAAAATCAGTAGTAAAACCCCATGAGTAGTCAGACGGAACCGCTTAGCGTAATCTCGATCCCATGAATTAAATATGTCCGTGCATGGATTATCATTTTTGCAATTCGTCATCGATATAGTGAGCTAAAAAAAAGCTGCTCTCACTGCCACGTACGGCCAACGCCTATTGTGTCCACTTGAGATCCGCAAGGTCAAAAGTAATCGCCCTTTCGAACATTGGACCGTCTGTATGTCTCATGCCGGTTATTCTCCCGATCGGAAACAGAAGATCCCACGCCTTAGAATTTGATGTTTCAATTAATCTAAAACACATCGCAAAAAATCAATTGCTGAATCTACAAACCAATTGTCCTTGTCTCAAAAAAACCCGAAACGTATGAAAGAAAACACGTATATACAGAAAAAATCGCGTAAAAAAGAAAAAAAAAAAAAAAAAGAAAGAAAAAGGTATAGCACACCTCAAAAAAAACTCGAGAACGGCCAGTTCGCACCTGCATTTCGTGTGCTCGTGCAAAAACACACACGCACACGATAGTCGTTCGAAAGATCGGGTTCCTCTCTCATCGGAGCATCGGGTACACACAGATACGACGTGTGGTGCATAATAATAATACACGGCGACTCCACGCGCACACGTACGAATACGTGCGAGCGAGCGCTCATTCTCCTGCCGAGAGGCTGACCTTGACATTCGCCTGCTGCTCTATTTTTATCGGGCCTCGGTTCAACGTCTCTCGGCCCTCCCCCCCCCTGGCCGCTCCCTCCCCTCGCCGCCGCCTCCTCCCTTTTTTTTTGCGGAGAGCTCCCATCCGCCCCCTCCCTCCGTCCCTCACTCGCGACGATTGGCTCGATTCGCCGAAATTGTTATTTTTTTTCTCTCTCCTCTCCCTCCCTCCCGATCCCTCTCTGCAGTTTTTATCGCTGCGCGCACACGCTCGGAATGCGATCGCTTGGCTTCTTGACGCGCATAAAATTACGATAATCGCGGTCACGAAAAAAAAAAAAAAAAAAAAAAAGAGAGAGAGAAAAACGAACCATATACGCACACACACACGAACGGGACTTCCGATTGCAGCACGGCGCCTTGGCCATTACACGTAATTTCCCCCCACAAAAAAAAGTTTATCCCGGTCAACGGCTCGGTTCGGAAGAAAGTTCGGTTGTTCTGTATACAGGTACCCTCTCGGCCCGGGAGTCGTTGACATCGTCCGTGGCAAGTATACCTGTACCCACGAGGAGCCTCGCGCTCGTAAACGAGCCCCGCTCGAAAAGGTCCTGCGGAGGAGCGTGTACACAGGTAACAGGTGTCGATGAACTGGCAAACTTTCTTTCTAACTGCTACGTAATGGGTACACGAAAGAGGGGGGGGGGGAGGCGATGATTTCTCCGCGGCCGCGCTCTTGTGTGTGTTACGAGACGATACCGCTCGCTGCACATCCGCCTTCGAATGTCAATGACGCCCCGGTCGCAATTACGCGAGCGAAACTCCGTAAGCCTTTCGGTTATGCCCCATCGTTTTCCGCGTGCTATTGTGCGCGGCGATGAATTTTTCGAGGCCACTTCCGAATCGCCCGATGTGATGACTGACTCACCCTCACCCCCTGGCTTTTATCGCGTGTGCTTTCCGGTTTCGTAATGCACAACAGCATGAGCTGTGTAGCTTGCGTTTATGCAAAATGTATACTGTTTGTTATTACCGAAAGAGAGATGGGTGTGCTCTCGAGCTTCCTATGTCGTCCTGTCATCGAAAGTACAATTTATTTATTGGGGGGGCAAAGAAGGGGGTAGTGAAAAAGAAAGTTGCGCTTGATGGGGAGTAGCGCGTCGTAACCGAGAGATCGAGGAAATGGTTTGAAGGATGCAACGCCGGCGTTTCTCCAATTTCACCCGAGTTTTACGATTCGGTCCTCCTCTTGTGGTAAACCAGTTTTTCCACCGATGTATTCTCGCGCTGTGCATTTGCTGGTCGGGAAATCGTTTTCTCATCAATTTTGTACACCAAAAACAGACTTAACGGGACCCAATGGATTTTTTTTTTTTTTTTTTCTTTGGAGTCCTGTCTGTTTATCAGAAAGCTCGGACGGCAACTGGTCGATAAATTTTCACGAGAGCAAAATGAGATGTGAACTTTGAAATAAAACCAAGAGCCTCAAATTAATCAACTCCATTAAATGTTATGAGCCTCGTGTTTACGCGTGTCACGTATACGCGCTCAAAGCGCCGCAGTAAAAATCGTGTCAGTATAAAAATAGTACATGCATATGTACCTACATGATAATATTTTAGTACAGCAGTGCCACGTAAACAGTTACATCGGGGAGTGTACAGTTATTTCGGTGTACTCGTGGATATGAAGTGTTTTTTGTTTATTCGCTTATTTTTTCACAAAAGCCTCGTCCAAGCTCGCCGGTCGAGAAAAGAGAAACCGAACGAGAGCAAAAAGCTACACGCGACACATTTTTGCGCCAATTATTTATCCAAGCGGCATTTTTCTGTCGCGTGTACATATATACACGCAGTACCGTTAGAAAGAGCTTACGCAATCCAAGACAACATTTTCTACAATCCCCTCCGTGCCTGTAATAATGCAAGCTCGAAGATACAGCTACGGGAAAGTACGAGTTACCTGCAAAAGTTGAAATATTAGGACTCACGTAGGTCCATCGCCGATTGTCTAAGCAAAAGAGGCCAGACAAGAGTTGGCCGTTTAGGTGTACCCTCTAATGTGAAAAAGAAGAGTAGATCTTCAGAAAAAGAGTACATATGTATCCCTGCATAAGCCCATACACCTTTTTCCTTTTTTCCTTTTTTTTACGATACATATCCATACGACACGTTGTCGTGTCCATAAGAGAGGATGAGCATATTAATTTACAGAAGATTCCATGTTGGGCTCGAAAAAGTTGTACTAATGTAAGAGTCGTAAGGACACTCAAACATGGTACTACGTGAAAAGCTGTAATTTAGGCTCACGGATCATATTTGATTATTTGTGGAAAAAAAAAACTCTACAGATGCGAATGACGAAACCGACCGAAAATCATAAAGACGGGCTGGAAAAAAAGTCACCTCTTAATCGTCCCCAAAATCGTGAAGAAAGAAAAAAAAACTTTATCTTGAGGCCATTCAACGCAGCTTTGATCGTTTTCTAACGCAGATAGTACATTACACCGAGTGGCCTTCGACGGAGAAAAAAACCTCGAGCCGCGATTAGGATGCTCTCCCCGCGTTTTTCTTCCATCATACCAAAACACCTATACACCGTTTGGCATCTGCATGACTCGTATTCGTGTACAAAAGTGGACAATCCGGTGCGCGCGGCAATGATCATCAGGGTCAAGATGGTATAGGGCAAGGCCCTCAAGGCCGGTCACTACAACCGGTGACTTTGTTTCGCGCTATATACGCAGGTATGCGCGTATGAATATATATATACACACGGGCGTGGGTACGATATATTATCGTATATTGCAAGAAGCGAGGCTCCCTCGGACACAGTTTACATTATTTCTCTCGTGAATTTCAAATAATGTTTTACTTGTTTTCCATCTTTTTCATCGTGAAAGTAACGTTTATACGTGGACATTACAGTGGGCTATAACGTTATATTGAGCTGTGTATAATGAGACACATCGAGAAAGAATCAATGTACTTTTCGAATTATTTACCTACTCTATTATCTTTTTTCTTCTTCTTTTTTCTGAACGTATACAATTGTATACAATTGTATATAATTGAACGTATACAATTGCTAGGCAAGTATTTCGTAATTTATCGAACGAAAACGAAATAATCACTGGTATTTTCATTTTTTTCGGGAACTGATAATATTATCATACCTGTTATTTCAAACGTTTATTGGCCGTATGTGGCTTGAAAACAGCTTAAAACGTCGTTTCGAGTTTTACATCACGTTTTGCATCATCACTCCAAGTTCATTGGACCTGTGACTTTCAGATGTTATTCTTTGCCGAAGTTATCGCTTCCATCGTGCCGATAAAGCTTCTTTTTTTCCCTGACTTCCATTAATCTTGAATTTTACACATCGCGCACCTACAACCTTTTATTTGAGTAAAATTTCATAAACTTCCTCTATGCAACTAATAAATTGTCGTTGTATGATCATACAAGTACGAATATAATGTACGAAATACGTATTTGAAGGTAAGATTACCCGAAAAATCGATTTTTGAGTACGACTATATCCCCCGTTAGTATCAATCCTAATGAAGTACGAAAATTATATAGATACCAATAAAATTATACTTATTTCATGTGAAATATTTTCGTCTACCAAATTATCTCAGCAACGATAATTGTTTAAAATTTGCCGAAAAATCGTTGAGTAGCATCTTTTATGCACGCTTTAAATCATCCAATATTATTTTTTTTTCTTCTCATGTTAACGTAGTCTTCTCGATAAATACAACCACTGGCTTTATTTTAATAATTTTTTTAATGAAAAACGTTTCCACAAGAGTTATTATTGTTTATCGTTTGTATTTGCTGCCAAGGACTGTTAGTTCATCTTCACTTTTCTGTTTGACGTACATTTTTTTTTTTTTTTTTCCACCACGAATAAATAAAAACAAGTCTTAAAAAATTATTGTCTCACTTATTATCCTCCCGCAAAAGCATAGCTGTAACGCTGCGCTTGCAATTATTATTATTATACGCGATCGTCGGCTTATGTAAAAATATTTTATCTTCTCGCTGCATGTTTGGCTTGTTGATAAAATAAGGTTTAATCGTACGAAACAAAGTGCACTTTTCATCCCGATTTGTCATCAAACCCGAGATCTTCGTTTTAAAAGCCTCGCACGTTTTATATACACAATGAAAAAAAATTTGGTAACACACACACACACACGCGTTAGCTAAATTATCTGCAAAACTACGAGGTACAGGTCTTATCGGAACGGAACAGATATACCATATTCGCCTGTTTTCATAAATATTTACTTGCACGAGCTTGTAATCTCCGTCGTTTCCCGTCCAGCGAATTCGTTGATGCTTTATCCACCCGAAAATACAAACGTTCACGTAACTCGCCAAACACCACTTTCAAAAATGTCAACAACAGAAATCCGGGACATTAGCATGGAGTTTGAAAAAAAAAAACCTATAGTATATGGGACGTAAAATTGTTACCTTTCGAACCATCGATAATAGCACACGTCGAACAAACGCGTGCACCGGGTGGGCGTATCAAACAGATGGAGGTCAAGGGGGAAATAAGCTATACGAAACGCTGCATCGTTGGTGCGGAATGAATGAAAAAACGAAAGATGTGCTTCCTGCCGTTCCTCCTCTTCTTCTGCATTCGATGCATTGTGCTCCACCCTGATTCTCTTGTGCCCTGTATATTTTTCGCTTCGATAGTGATACAGTAGATACGAAAGGAGTCGTAATTTCAGCTCATTAAAATCGACAGTATATTTATACAAGGGAGGAGGAGACGAGTGCGGTGAAATACATTTTATCGAAAGCTACACTCCCTGCCGCGTTGCTCGGTACACCTCACCTGTTTGTCCTCGTCAATTGTAAAGACAAGTCACAAGAAAAAAAGGGGGGGAGGGAAACCTCTACGTAAAATCGCTGTACGTATCCATCACATTGTATCATTCATATTGCTCTCCCTCTCATCCGCGAAGGGAAGACGCCTCCGTATACGGGAGCATAGGTATGTCATAACAGCGACGCAGTACAGCGGTGTTTCACAATAGTATAAGGCGAGAGAAAGAGAGATTGCGCTCCCGATGCGTGTGCAGTGTGTATCGAGGGCGAGGCACCGTTATATTACATTATGCCCGTGTACTCTCTTTCTTTCTTCTTTCTCCCGCTGCTCTCCATTTTTTTTTTTTTTTTTTTTTTTCCTCCTCCCGCAGTGTACATAAATACGTACAAGCGCGCATTACGCGAGTTACACCGGAGCGAAAGAGACGAAGGATGCGCCGCGTGTTTTCGGGGTTCCTTTGTCTCGCTGTCGGAGTCCTGTTAACGGGGGCGTGAATGTTTTTTTTTTTTTTTTTCCCGTTCTGTCTCTCGGAATATCCGATGATTTACGCGTTGTACACATATACATATATAGGTAGGTACTCCATTCGCTCCGGATCGATTTGAATGTCAGATCGTACGATCGAGCGGTACATCACACACAACTGTGCAAAAGTGCAGCGGCAACCCACCCCCTCTCATCCGCGTCGATTGACCTATTTACCCGAAAATATCCGTTCGAACGGCGTACACGCGTATTTGTACCCATTGTACACGTACAATCGAAGAGACTTCCGGCTGCAGCACCGCGAGCGAGAAAGAGCGAGAAATGTAGGTCGACGTGTGCTCTCCCTCTCTATTGTTAGACGTCTCTCTCTCTCTCTCTCTCTCGATATTTTGTGTGTATATTGTTATACACCCCAATGGTTTGTTTCACACCGGTCCCAGTACTGCTGTACTTCTGGATTAACCCAGTTATCCGATACATTTCTTCTAACTTCCCTTCCTCCCTTTCGCTCTCCAGTCACGACTTATCACGTGACGAAACTGACGCGCGCTAATCCAGCCTCGTATATAATGCACGGATACTTTGCCCAACTCGCTTTCGTTTAATTCGATTTGATCTCTCTCTCGGTGTACTCGGCCGCGTGTGTAATCTCTATGGCGTGTAATTTTATTGGCAAACGGGGCTCCTCGATAAAACGATATAGGTATCTTTTTTTTTTTTTTTTTTTTTTTTGCAGCTGTGAGGTCTCTCCCCGCTCTCGGATATGGGCCATGCTCGGCGTTACTTTTAACCATGTACCGGTGATGCTGGATTACTTGTAAAAAAAAAAAACGACGCTTATTTATACATGTATGTTAAGAGGAATCGCAATCTGAATTTCTCCGCGCGTCTTATACATATACATACGCGTGTATAGGTACACGTATAGAAAGTCACGACGATAAGATATGTGTGTATTATGCGTGCGTTTGTCGGGAATTCATTATTTATGGATATGTAGTACATGCAGTTTCTCATATTATACATGTGACTGTATAGCGAAACTAAGTGTATATACTTTATTGATCGTAATGGCTATTTGAGCAACTGATTGAAAAACGGCTATACGTACCACTCGTACAATAGAGCAATCGGTTAGCCTAGCGGTGGAAAAAATCGCTGATCCTTTACTTGACGTGACGTGTTACGTATGAAAAAAAAAAAAAAAAAACCAACGAAGGAAGATACATCGAAAAGTTATAATTTCGGATCCATTCGCGTAACGAGTCCGATCGACGACGACGCACGCCAGAGAGAAAGAGAAAGCGAGAAAGTATCAAGCCGCGCGTATATAAATATATGTTGCACGCAGGACACACGCACACCGCGAATACTATTATCGAAAAAACGGCCTCGTCCTCGGGTTGAACGACACCGTGTACGGCAGTGCGCCACTTTTGTCTCTCGCTTCGCATCGTCGTCATCTGCAGGATGTCCGCTTATCTGCCGCCCATGCG
The DNA here is from genome assembly GCF_000648655.2 of Copidosoma floridanum. Next base: position 1,189,628 of record NW_019379459.1, on the reverse strand, counting down.
GAGAATGACCGATTCGCCTCCTCCTCCTTTTATACTTGTATGTACAGATTCTCTCTCTCTTTTTTTCCTCTCTTACTCGCTTGTTCACACACACACACTATATGTACCAGTCAGCGCAGTTGGGTATATGAGTTGAACGAACGTAAGGGGCCCTCTTTCACGGATTGATGCCGAGTCAGCCGCGAACAGAGTTTGATGTCCTCCAACTACAGCCCGGGATATAGTTTCGAAACACACGGAATCTCTGGGTATAAGGTAATTGTTGCATCTTTCACGCTCACGTATGTACATCGGGCTGTTGATAAAAAGTCACCGAAGGACAGTACATATGTACATGGAATTCATCTCAAAACCAATAGCTTGCGTTATTTACCCATCACACCCCTCGCTCGTTTCCAAAGAGGGTCGCACGTACTAAATTATACGTGTATTCAACGAAAGCCAAAATTGCCGCTCGAGTAAGGCAACCCGAGACCCCCTTGCACCGGGAGCTTTCCGAGAACCCTCGGCTGACGCAATGGCACGCGTATACCTATATGGATACTTGGGTGAGAGCACAGCTCAGCAGTTAACTGTCAGTCGGACGCGTCTGCAGTGCACGCGCGGGGGAGTTGGTACATTGCATAGTATAGGAGAGCGGAAGCCTATCGACACGTGTGTGCTGGCTAATTTTTCTTCTTCTTCTTTTTTCCTTGAATCGGTGTACTCTCGTTTTTTTTTTTTTTTTTTTTTTTTTTTTTTTTTTTTTTTTCGGCTAGCTGCAGCTGCTGGTTACCATGTTACACGCGCGACCCTTACAATCCTCCGAAAATCATCGACCAAATAAACGTCGCGATCGTAGACTCGACAAAGTTCAGAGGTACTTGAGTGCGCTTGCACTTGACAATGTGGAGAGTTGGATACGTATATATCATGTCGGAGTGGTGTAGAAGAAGAGGCGTCGTTGGCGAAGGAATGATCGACGACGAGGAAAAACGAGAAGCGCCGTAATGCGATTCAAACTCTGTATGCGCAAGTTTAAAATGTAGAACAAACGAACACACGAGCCGTACGCACTGTATCTTTTGACTTGAATCTTGTATCATATACCTAAGTGATGCTCTAGTAGGTATCTTTGGACTGCTGTTGTTAAACTGTACTTTTTTTTTTTTTTAATTTTACCAGTCATCTCGGACATTGCTTGTGTAACGGTTTTCGTAAAATATGTTTGTCGATTGATAAAGTATACACCACGTTTTATCGTAACGCAAGCACTAGTAAGTAAAAGACTTCATTTTGCAGAATGTCATCGCAAGATTTTTTGATCATATAATGCACAACAATAATGTAAGCCTCTCGATCTTCGTCTATTGTATCTAAATATTTCATCGAGCGAGTGCATCTGTGCATCCTCTGATAATACATTGTGCATGACCCCAGGAAAGATTTATTTGATAATTTTCAAGGGATTACTGAAAAAAAAAAACTTATACTAGTATCGTACACAAATTACTGACCGACTGACGAGTCTTTTTTTTTTGTGGTGGACCACGAGGAAGACGTCCTTGTATCATCATGCAATGTTTGATCAAGAACAGGTCCACCAAAACAGTCGTTTACTTACCAAAACCTTAATTTCCAATTTAGAATGTAGTAAATTAAAGATTCACTGGAGAAAAGAGGAGAAAAAGAAAAAAAAAAAAAAAANAAAAAAAAAAAAAAAAAAAAAAAAAAAAAAAAAAAAAAAAAAAAAAAGATACACGTGGACAGGCGGACGACGAAAGCCCGTATTTTATCGAGAAATTCTTGCGCGACATCGTAATCACGTTCCCTAGGATTTATCTTCCGATGCGTCTCGTCGATTCACGCTAATACCACGAGGCTTTATAATAGACCGCTGGATAATACGCGTTTCTTATCTATCCCGCGTGTCCGCGCGAGAAGCTCCAACGACGCACAACTTATAGAGACGTGATTTTCGTTTTATGTTATTACATGCAACGAGGTCAAAACTCCTTATTCAACGAAGGGGAGGGTAAAGTGGGAAATTAAAAAAAAAAAAAAATATTCGAAGAAAAATAAAATAAAACTAGTATACACCCAACATCCCACCCCTGCCTACATGTACTATTTGCGTCTCGTCTCCTTCTGCTCTCCAGTCCCTCGTAAAAACTCTCTATACGTTCCTTCTTCTTCTCCTCGTTTGGTCTCCTATACGTCCTTCGGTGTACTTACGTCACCTACCCGTACCCAAAACTCACATGACTTTCCTCAACCATCAAGTGTCGCGTGTGAACGCATAGCGTCTTGGCTTCTTTTGCTGCTTCTACCCTTACTTTGATAAGTACAACATTGTTATCATGGCTTTAAATTTAGAGCTTTAATTTCAAATGGTGCACCGTCGAGGTACAACAGCAGAGCTTTCAATAGAGGAGCGATGTTTCCGTCGCATAATCGCGTACGTATGGGTTAGTTGCACACGGGGTACATAATATAATAGGTGACGGGCACGCGATCGCGGAAGACGAGGTCGAAAGAGAAAGTTGACCACGACCCTTCTTTTGCGCACCGCGTGCACGGTCGTAACGGTACACACACACATAAGTCCCCTTCCGTTTCGGACGTCAATCGGCCGGTCCTTTTGAAAACGGGACGCGATTTCGCTTTTAATAAACGACTTGTTGTTACGTACGCACATACGACAGCGCGAATTTCCGCTTCTTTCGGAGGCTCGGGCTGTTCCATTGACAACTTTAATTGCGTCAGACGTACTAGGCCTGGCGTTCGAACATCTCGACGATTGTTTGTTGAAAAAGTGTGTTTTTACGCGTAGGCGAGGTTGCGGTAGTTTTTCAGATCGGTATTTCCACTACAGTTTTGTCAAGTAAAACAACAAGTTGCAAAACGCTGTGCTTTAATTCAAAACATTTGTGTCATCAAAAAAAAAAAAAAAATATATATATATGCACGAGTGCATTTTATGGAGGTGAACGACACGTTGATGAAAGTTTATTGCACCGTGCGTTGGTTGTGCTTAAATATAATGCACACAAGATGATACCAGTGAATGGTTGAAGTGTATCATACTATTTTGATGATTTCGCCTTTAAAATAAATACACGACGATAAGTTCTGTGAGCGTATAATATGTTGTAACTATCGGTCAAAGTCAATCGCTCGTTTTGTTGAGCTTTTAAATATAGGAGCGCGAGATCGAAGTTGAACGGTTATTAAAAATAACGAAATTGAAGAAAAAGTTTGGAACCATCGACGACACAGTGATCGAGTTGAACGAATGTATAGGTCGGTGCAATCGGTCATGTTAAAAGCAATAATTCATTGGACCCCTGTTTACTTAATGAGTGTAAGAAAAATATTGAAGATGATGGTTTTCGCACGTCAAAAGTTTAATGTTTTTCCTAAAATACGAAAAACGTATTCCGCCGGTATATGTATAGTAGCGCATATATACGCGTTTGTTGAAAGGAAAATGTTTGAAACCACGACAAACCACTAATCCATTTGAACACGTAACTCGTTTTCACCGCCGCAGCTGCAATGTCAAACAAGCCAAGGGGAAAGTCGACAGCTAAACGCGAGAGCGATCTCTGGTCCTCGTTATTGTACATGTCCAAACGACGATTATTTTTCTCCCTCCTACTTTTGTACCCTGTACCCTTGTACGCCCCATACGTTCTTGAAAAACGACAGCAAGTACACACATATGACCGCCTGGAAATCGATGATGATGAATGTAAGGAGGTGCTTGTAATGGGTGACGCGAAAAGTCTTATTGGTTACTGTATCTAAGTGCACCTACTTTGGACACAAGATTTCCTCGAGCGCTTTTAACGAATATGTACCTGTAACACGTGCACACGCCCGAGTGTGAATTTTTCAGATTACATGCCAGTATCTACGAGATAAACCGCGGATCGGGCGCAAATAGCTGTTGTATATACACCTACTGATAGAAAGTATGTATCGAAGGCTCGATTTGTTTGGTTAATTTTACACGACTCGCATACGTTATTATTATTATTATTATTATTATTATTATTATTATTATTATTATTATGTGCTTATGCATTTTTGTCTAATCGGGTCCCGATGGGATATAGATACGAGAAGTTTCGAGAAAAATCTGAATCGATCAAACTCGTACGTACCTAAATACGGTTTGCGTGATCCTCCGAAAAAACTTGTTCACCTGTCGTCGGACTGCTATATATACGCGATCCACAGCCCGTTCCGCTTTCTCACCCTTCCGGTGTAATACTCCCAACCTCCTTGTCCCGTTGCAGTTTCTCTCCTCTCGGGAAAACGCCACTTCTACTGTATTATAGCTATTTATTGTTCGATCTAAGCGTTACCGAATGGCCAAACCAAACAGTTGTTTTTCTCTCATTGCCTTTTGGTTCCGTCTCTTCTATGTTTGATTGTACTTTTTTGAAGTCCCTGTATCACTATTAGGTTTTCGCATCATTTTATCTTCGGTTTTGATATCAAAAACAGCCAATGATCCAAAGTTGGCTCGATGGGCAAAAAAATAGTTGTTTGTTCGAAGAGTGGCATCGCAGCTGAAAAAAAAAGGTAGTGCTCAATTGACACTTGTTGACCACTGGAGTGCAAAGTGTGGAAGTGAAAGTCGCGACACACTCGCCGCACAAAAATAAATCGCACGCGCAAATATCCCGTTGCGTGTGAAAGTACATCGATAATATGTATATCTATGCGTGCTTACATTATAATGACACGTTACGCGTTTCCCAATTCACTGGCTTTGGTTTATTACTGTGCTGCTGTAGGCACATAACACCGTGTAAAACGGAACGAGGTGTGAAATTTTCGTCGCCTTGGTCGAAATTTTTTTTTTTCCATCTTCCCAACACGTGCTCGATACTCGTGTGTCGCAAGCGCCTCGTCCGAGGCGATGACCCCCAAAAATGGATACGTCTCTATTGGGCACATTACACGCACAAACGTGTATACATGTGTGCTCGGACGATTGTGATGATGATGCGAGACTGAAATTCTCCGCGCGAAGCGATGAGGCAATTTTTGACTTTTCTTTCCAAACGAGGGGGGGGGGGGAGAAAATTTTTAGGTCATTTGGATTATGTACAGTTTTCAGCCGGTTACGTTGGGCTATGTTATAATTATATAGTAGTCTGCAGGAATTCGGGAAAATACCTACACAACACAGCTTTTTGTTTTAACCATGAAAATTTTTTAATTTCTTTAACTTGGTTACAATGTGCCATTTTTTTTTTTTTTCCTCAACTGAAAAAATGACTTTTTTTTGTTTGTTTTGTTTCAAGGTTTGAACGGAAAGACTCGTTGCTCAATTTTTTTGTAAATCGTTAACTCGTTAATTTTTTTCTAAATCGTGTAAATTAGTTAACTATTTTTGAAAATACGTGAAGTACGAGCACGTGCCTCACCTTATCGTTGAAAATCAGTTTTGAGGAATGGAAATAGTGATCTATTAGTCAGCTCTTACGAGTATTCTTATGTAATCGTGTCTTAAACATCCCTATTGAATTATGAATTTCTATCGCGTTGAAAAATTAATGCCCGTACTCGAACAATTAAATCATCGACTCACGATAAAACCGCGTTCAAATTAATTCCCTGATGCAAGTAGTCAAATTTATGGGATAAATTAATCATCTGATTTTCAATTTCCGTCATACGCGATGATAATTCTGCGCTGCTTTAAGGACGGAAAAGTAGGTCTCACTCAAACGTGTTTCCAGTTTGGGGGGGGGGCAGTTTTGATAAAAATACCCAATGGACAACTCGTGCACCGATAACACCATTATCCGCACCAGCGATCGTGACGCGTCCACCGTTGAAAGCGAGTTTTCAAGTCTTCAACTGTTGAGGAAAAAAGTGCATCGAGAGGAAAGGTACCCATAAGTATACAGTAGCAACTTACCATCCATAGAAGAAAAAAAAACAAAAAAAAAAAAAAAAAAAAAAAACTCGAACAGTCCGTATGAAGCTACTTTCCCCTGGCGCATAGCTGCGAAGGAAAGTCGATCACGATCAAGTAAGAGTCTGCGCAGAGAGACATACATGCACCACAGGAATCAAGCTTCGGACCAAGTGTCCTTTTTTACTTCCTTCGCCGGCACGTACCCACAATTGCCATCGTCATCGCCTGGTCCTTCTAACGTCGTGTATACACACACCACAGCCAACGCCAGGCCGAGTCTCACGTGCATATATATATATATATATATATATGTACATGTATACTCCATTGTCTTGTCTCGAACGACGGATTGGGTCTGGGTTTTCTAGGTCTCGCTCGTGGGTTTTCAATAGAATTGCACCGCGCACTCATATACTCGGGCCCCAACTTTCGAATGCACTTGTATGTGAGGAGGAGGAGGAGAGAAAGGGTTACTGCAACTTTCTTCGGGAGAAATGAGCAACGGCAGTAACCTCCGAGTGCCGAGAAAGCCCCGCGAGCGCATTTCATAACTGCAGCTAACGCTCGGCCTCCCGTAACGTGGGAATACCAGATAAGTCGAGGAGGAGAGAGGGAGAGTCTCGCTTCAGATTTTCTCGCTCGACGATTAAAAATAATAATAATAATAATAATCGAATCTCGCGATGCATCGCACGACCTCCCGCTCACCGTGTACCGAGTATCCGGGATTAAAAGGGTTTTCTACTTTTTTTCTTTATGGTAATAACTTTTTAGTTCTGCCATTTGGATGATTGCAGAGGCACGTCTTGTGGAGTTATTGCTTTCAGTGTGCTTGCAAAAGCTTTGTTTTCGATCGAGACAAACAATAGTTTCGGTGTCTAACTTGGCGAAAAGCTCCTTTGGTGGATGTACAGCAAGTTCGATATACACACACGTTTCCTCGTCCCGCAAAGAGAGTATACATTATACACATATAAGCGGAACGATCGCGCACATCATGTAATCCGCGTGTTATTGGCCTTCCTCATGCGCAAGGCTTACGCAAGCTCTTTCGTGCACCGCTCGCTTGCACCGCTGCATCGAGTTACGTGTGTGAGTGTGTGTGTTGTGTACACGCGCGTTTAATGTATATACTCACATGTGTGCAGGTGAGAGACGAAATGATAAAAAAAAAAAAAAAAAAAAATTACCTGAGACGGGCGAAAATTTTCCGCGCCGGGGTCACCGACACTTTCCGCCCCTCTCCCGCCATCTCACTTGGTGCTGTGGTCGCCTCTCTGCGTTTTACTTTCGTGTGGATGTTGATGCCAAGAGGCTTTTTGTCGAGCTTTGTTTCAATTACGTTTGCAGTTTCTTTTATAAATATACCCGAGATACGGGCATATCGTAATTGACTCTTGGATGAGCGTTTTTTTTTTTTTTTTTTTTTTTTTTTTTTTTTTTTTCACGCATCGCGCATCTGATGACGATCGCACGAATATTTACGGCTTTTATTGTATGTGTTTCTGGCATGAGTTTTTTTTTTTTTTTTTTTTTTTTATCAGTGTCTAATAATGTGTTTACGAGCTCTTAATGATTCTTGAAAATCTCGAGAAATCCAGCTATTGGAAGATACCGTCATCGTTTAGTGATTTACGGGATCATCATTACTCTACTATCTTGGCTCATTATGCGAACAAGAAAGTTGAATGTGTTTTTTTTTTTTTTTTTTTTTTGGATAAAATTTAGATTTAGAAGTCTCGTGGTATTTCTAGCTGAATCATACGCTTTCTAATACAGTAATGCGTGCATTAGGTAACGCATATTATTAGTTATTTAACGCAGATAATATCTTGAAGTAGAGCAGTAAAAGTTGTTATCACTCGGAATTCTGAGAAGTGCATACGTTTTTTTAAATGCACTTATAATATACTGTTGGCGTTTTATCAGTTTAATACGTCACTGGTGACACACTAATAAAATAAAAATAAGGGGAATTCAACAAAGTTGGCTTTTGTTGAATCTTGTATTAATCATTGTTTCGATTATATTTTAAATTTATAAAATAATCACGACAAATATTCCTTTTATCTACGTACAAATGTTCAAGATACGAAAGATCCAAGTAGCTGCTCTGCTAACTAATTTTGGTGGAGTGCTTTTTTGAAGCAATTAATATTAAAAAGCAATTAACTGGTAATTTTTAAAAGAACGTACAAATGAAAAAATTCATGTTTAATGAACTGAACAGAAAAATATATATTTCACAAGCTATGATTCACTGAATTGTTACTCCCTTGTTTACATATAATCAAACGAGTTTTCAGAAAATATGTATTTTTTTAAAATAATCATTCGAAACACTGAAAGACGATTACTCTGATTCATCAATTTCATGCAAGGTTCCTCGTATTATAACGCAACATTTCTTGCAAAGATGCTTTAAGCTTACAAAAATATAATATGATTGCACGGACTTTGGCGCATAAGTAGTGCAAATTTTTGCAAAGTCGGTTGAAAAAATCTCAACACGGTAATCTTCCAAACGCGCTCGGGTCATGGGAATAACCACCTTATTTTTGAAATGATTGAGGTATAATCGTACCGAAAATTCCGTAGCTATCGGTACGCACAACGTTTCCGCGATCATCCCATCCCTGTCGCCAGACGTCCATAAAAATGTACACCATAATGGCACAGTCACGAGATGAGGGAGCAGAAGGTCGGCCGGCGGAGTCTTATCGAGATTCGGATGGCGTTGACGACATTCCGGCACGGATTTCACCTCTTGGACGCGACTATACATGTACGTCACTCGCGGTTTTTGACCCCTGCCCCCCCAAAAAAAAAAACTTTCCTCCATACACCTTCTCCTTTCTCCTTCGTACAGCACATAGACGTGAGTTTGCTCGTGTCTATGTACAAACAGGTACGTGAAAATGATTTTTTAAAAAATAAAAAATTTCGGATTGTTCACCAATGACGGTGTCGTTAATATTAACTCTTTGGCACTGGAGTCGTTGTTGGCGGGTCCTGAGTAATTTTTTTGGTATTTTCATTTGCACGTGTTTTATATACAAAACTTGCAACGAGCCTTTTACCAAAAACACGTAATCATCTTCGCACAAAAACGTGGGGTGAAAAAGTGCCCGGTAAACAAACAAAATTCCAGAGTTGTGAACGAAAGTGTATTCTCATTCGATGAGTCCCGTTGTAAGAAGAGAAAAAAAAAAAAAAAAAACATCGGCGATCAAAACATCACGACCAAGGGAAAGTGGGTCACCGAAAGTGGCAAGGTCACTGTCCCTTGCCCGAGAGAACCAGAGAGAGACGACCACACGTCCGATTCCCCGTCAAGTGCTCCGGCACACTCGATTTTTTTCGCGCACCTCCAAACAAACGCTCCTCCAACTCTGCATTGCGATCGGCACGAGGACCTCGCGTGCTCGCGCCGATCGATCAAGGTAGGCTGACGAAATCTGTTTTCGTCCCTCCCGTAAAAAAAAAAAAAAAAAAGCTCGTGAGATTACGCACTGCGGGGAACTTTGTAGATTCGCGGATTTTTCTCTCTTTCCCTGTTTTTTCATTATCACTGCGAGTGCAATGTTTTCCCAATCGATAGAGGAACCGATAACGCGAGTTGCGCAAAATTCGGCCTTCCGTTTTATCCGGTATGAGTATTGACTTTCCATGCGCGCTATCGGACGCGGAATTCCCGGGACACGCTCTCGACAAAAGCGTACACACCTGTACCGGTGAAAATGCGCGATGACGTTGTTACCCTACCCGGTTATGTCACGGAGTCGTAAGCGGAAACGCACTTCCGTCAACGGAGCGCGACACTTGAAATCAACGCGTAAGCCCCTCTACTGGGCGTATACACCTCGATTACGCACGTGGTTACCAAGTGCAGGGGGAAGTCATGCCATTGCGACGCTCTCGGGTTAATACACGTATAGGTGCAGCGGTTACGTGAACGAACTCGCGAGCCCGTGACGATCCCGAAAGCGCCGGTTAAACGAACCGAGAAGCTTTCCAGAAAAGTCCCTTCCGTGAGTGAAAAGCCACTTTTCTACGCGCGCGCATGTCTCATCGTCGATACGACCGACCTTTCTTTTCTTCCGTAGTTCTGTGCAAGTGGGGAAGATTAATGTCCACCGCCAAGTTGGGTGTTGTCGGGAGGATGGAAAAAAAGAAAAGAGATCCTCGATTGTTGACAAGCTCCCATGCAAGAGGCAGCCAATTAATTTGCAAACGAGTTACAACTAATCCCAACGCGACGCGTTATCGTTGAGTAATTTGTACGGTTGATGTAACGCAAATCCACCGAAGCGCCGAGCTTCGACAAACGAGGAAGTTGGTCGTATAACGAGGGGAGAAACTTTCGGGTGCCGGAAAGCTTCCTGCCGTCGTCTACGCCGACGTTGTCTCCGATAACAACTCGGACACCGCGAGTGTTGAAGTAACGCGCTCTTTATCGCTAATGCTCATACATGTATGTACTTACGTGCTCGTTTAAAAACCCCAACGATCGCAGCGTGTTCGTAAACAGGCGTGTAATACGTGGCTTTCTTGTAAGCTCCGGGAATATTGATAAATGGAAAATGGGTGTACTTATTTTTTACGCGCGTTGAGAAAGTTGTACATTCAGATGGACAACTGCACAAGCATATATATATATATTTTTATTACCGATACGCATTACTCGTGTATATACATGTATGTAGCGAGTACGCAGTTTTCTGTGATGTTGCGCAAGTAATTTTATCCTGCGATCATTTGCGGTGTGCGTGTACCATCATCCTACCGGTAGCAATGAAAAATCTTGCTGTGGCTGCTGTTGCAGTGGTGGTTTCCTTGGGGGAGTTGCGTGAAAGTTTGAAGAGCAGCGTTTGAGTATTGGTACTGGTGTCACTGGCCTTTTTAATAACTGTGATGGTTCTGGGTCACCGTTCCACTGTCGATCCAAGTGACAATGACGATGAGGATCTAGTGGTGAGGCCAGAAAGAAATTACTTTTTGCTGCAGGCACCATGCCACGATTCAATGTACAATTTTTGTTTTCAAATGTATACTCGAGATTCTTTGGATGCTTTGGAATAAAACGTTTGGCAAGATGAGCATACAAGCTGGCAAAGAAAAACCTGGTAGTCTCCGATTGTGGGATATTGACGCTGTAACAGGTTACGTCGAACATTTTGTAGCATTTTTTGATTTTTTCTACTTCGTGTCTATAAACCACTAAGTGTGCGAGATTACAATCCCTAATGCATCCTGATGAGATGGAGCACAAACTACGTGTTCGCTTTTCTGTTCTTGAACATTTGGATTCACAGAAAACGTATTCAATGTTGCTAAAGATGCGATCATTGATCGGTGTGTACATTATTCATGGGTAGAGGGGGAAAAAAAAGAGTTGATATTCACGTCCAACGGAGCACCTGCTCGTTTCCTCGATCGAATGCTTCTGCAGATTACATCTCGACGGTGCTTCACGTGGAATCGCAATGTGACTCGGAACGCTACCATTAAATACGTTCGATTACATGAAAAAAAGTAAATCCTCCGTACCAACGACTCACTTGAAATTTTTTTAGAACAAAGAGAGCATATATTTTCACTTCTAATAATAAACATAGATTGATTATGAAACATTGAAGACAATAAAAATACACACGCACACAATCACGAAAGACTATACACCAAAACACGTAATAACCGTATGAACGTGCGTCATTGTCGCCACCTGAGAGTTGACTTGCCCCACAAAAGCAACTGACGCAAATTATCCGGAACCCCAGCGTCCATATAACGCCCAACTTTTTTTTTTCTTCCATTTCTCATCGACGGTAACAACGTGACGGCAAAGAAGGATCGGAGGCTCAACGAGTCCACTTGCACTTCCCATCTGACAATGACTCGGGGTCTCGTGCGGCCTCCACGTGAGCGGGGCTGCGCAAAAGGAGCGGTAAACAACGTGCACCAACGCCACAAAGTCCTCCAGCATCTACCTGGTGTGTATTGCCGCTCATTATAATATTCCTTCAAATCGCGACCGGCAAATGCCTACAATAGGCCGATCAATCGCTGGTATGGTTAAATAAATTTGTACCGTTGCGTTACACCACGGCCCTTGCATAATGCTTCAAACGGACATGAAAGCGCGAGTTTCTTTCTTTTTATTTTTTTCTTCTTCCCCTTCGCATTTTTCTCCCTCAAAAAGGCGGCGTTATTGTTCCCGACACGTATACATATTACAGTGATGCAACGAGGCACGTTTCTGTTACTTATGTTATCGTTATTAAAGCTATGGCCGTATGGACAAGTATTATCTCTTGCGAACTCAACTATACACGCGGATAAGCAGGTGTACGTCCATGTATGTAGCGATGTGTACGGAAAGTTTTCCGCGGGACGGGTGACAAAGGGAGATCGGCACGCAGATAGCCGGAGTTGGTGCTCCCCGGGGGGAGGAAGTTCTAATTAATTTTCCTGGGCCATCGACTCCCGACCGATAATCTCGCCTACTTAGGGGCCGATGTCTAGCGGGAGGAGGAATTTCTCGCGACAGCCGTAAGTACACCACGAGGATGACGATATGGGCGTTGGTGTATACGCGGGGGGAAGGGGGAAAAAGACGCCTCGCGCTCATTGTTATTGATCACGAAGCTTCGGCTTAATTGGCTGTTTACGGCGTTCCCTGCACCAGCAGCACATGAAAGTCGGCCGAGGCGGTAATTAATTCTACTAATGAGTTGTCAAGTTGAGAATTCGCGCAGAGCCGGTGGATTAGTTTGCGGGAAAAGTTCAATGTTTAATTGGGGGACGATTGACTTTTACCATATATATTATATATCCTCATTCGGTGGGGTAAGTGATGTCAGGTGATACGAATGCAAATGAGAACGAGAAATTTGCACGCACGAGTAAAATTCGGTGCTCTTTTTGTAACAGCTGTTGGCGCCGATAGAACGCGTCCCAGAAAAATTCCTCGAAATCACGCAAATAAAAAAGTATACACTGTGTACATGAAACGAGAGATAGAGAGGAGAGAATTGGGGACACACGATTTTTGCTATCTAACAATGCACGAGAGACTCGCTTTTGCGTCATGGTGTATTATTGTGTACATCGCGAAGGGGAGGGAAAGAAGCGAGTTATCATGTGGCTGCTCGTCTTTTCTTCTATCGTTCTGGGTCAAGTCCAAGGAGAAACTAAGTCGCATGTCCCACGCAACAAAAACACTCGCCATGTGTTTGTGTGTACTATATATCATGGCTCGTCCGCTGGTGACGTTAATTTAACCAAACAAATTATCTTGTTTAATTCTTTTCTTTTTTTTTTTATCAATAGGTTTCATCCTCTATTCGCCTGCTTCTCCCCCCCCCCCTTAACTTCGATTAAACACAACAACATTTCATGAGTTTTTTTCAAAATTAATTACACGATTACATTGAAGCTACACATTAATGAAAACTTTTTCAATCCATTAGCTCCGGAGCATATCAACTACTGTTATCGAGAGATATGGCCTCGCAAAGTGATAGCATTTGGATAAAAGTATTTTTAACCCGAAAGTGTCGTTATTGGTTGCGCGCATCAAGTCATAAGTGAAATTACACGTTGAGTTGTACAAAAGTAATGCAGTCATCGTTATCATTCATGCTACTCTTACATGGTTATCAAACTATATCTGAGCGATGCGCCGATTCACTGATAAATGAAGTTTGGTGCTTACTCGGTCGTTCACCTCACCCTTTATCGCTTGTTGTCCAACAATAGGTACACTTTGAATTCTCGTTACAATACAGAGAGGCACGTCCGCGTTTTCAACGTAAGTTGCCGTGTACTATATTATTATAGTTTGTTCCAATTCCAAGAAAACAAACTGATTGCCGTGTTATCTCACGGTGTCGTGATGACTACACTCGAATGTTATTCACTATTAAACTATTAAATGGAATACTTGGACGCGTGTGTGCGTTCGATGTTGCACCGTACGAAGATTGAAAGTCAATCATTCTTGGATATAATAATTGCGGCGAAAAGTACCACGACTCGCTGGAAAATCGATTAAGCCATATTATTACTTGTTATTACGGGGTAACTGTGTGTATGGATATGTATACGTATAGAATTATCGCATCAAACTGTAATTGCTGCGAACTCGATTTTTTTTTTTTTTTTTCAATCATGAAATTTTAATTTGCAAGAAACTGTTTACACGTTTATATATATAGTGACGATTATGTCGGGGAATAATCGATACCTCTCATGCCCATCAAAAATAACCATCGTTTGGTTCTTGTTGTCTCTTCCCTTTGATTTAAACACGTTTTCCGATACAGAGACATTTTTCGCTCGTTTTAAACCAATGACTCTCGACTATTGTCAATATATTTCATCCGGTATTATAATATTGTAATAGTGTGAAATCAATAGTTTGAAAATGTATGGTTATAAATAAAATTGCAAGTAAAATTGATGTACGATTTTTATTATCAAATTCGAGGGTATTCATATATCATACGGTAAATTATTAATTTGCCACTCACTGGAAAATCCAGAGTAAATGAATTACCATGGAAAATCGGAAGTCGAAAAAAAGCAACAAGTGCCATTGTCCATTTAACAACGACGATGTCGACACGTAAATTGTTCCAGCAAAAAAGCTTTTACCGAAGTTTGTATCCTCCCTTTCCAACTTCATGCCTACATAATTATTTCTTCATTTTCGAAACGTCGAGGCGTATCTAACGTTGCATCAGATATAATCGTAGCTTATCGTATATCTGTAATCGCGACGCGTGCGCCCCACACGTATAATGCACATATACTTAAAATAGCGCTTCGAAATGAAACATAAAAAATTAGAATGTCCAAACTCACATTTATTTATATTTACCCATAATAAATGTACTTTGCAGTATACGAGTATAATATATATACATGGGAGTCTCTCGTACATGTACAAAGTGCGTTCTTTGGTTTCACTCTCGTTCCCAGCCGATCCGCGCGCAGGTGTATATCTATACGTCGAGAGCAGGGTCAGTGTGACAATTCAAGGTCAGCTTCTTGAACCTGCGAGCGAGCCACATTGTATACGCGTGCGTGTGTGTGTGTGCGCGAAAAAGAACGGGGGGCTGTGTATAGCTGCCGTCGTTGCGAGGAGGTATATTTATATAATGTGCACACACGCCAAAAGAAGCACAAGAGGCAGCAACAGAGGAAGATTATGACTCCGCGAGTCAGAGTATATACGGCCTCGTTTTCGCAAGCCTCGACTCTCCCTCGGTGGTATGCACCTACACCGCTCTCTGGTTATCTTTTTTTTTTTTTTTTTTTTCATCGGCAGATATAGGAGCTCCTTCCCGAGTTAATTACGAGTCGATTCGAGTTTGTGGCTTCGTTTTGCTGTATATACATTGTTCTCTCGTTGTTCCTGTTGTTTTGCGAGCCCACGGTGCTGTGGCTCGTCGCGAAAAGCAAAGGGGGATGTATTATACCACAGCGCACGTGAGTTGCATGCGGTGGCCGAGATTGAGGCATCTCGTGTCTTTAGTTTTTTTTTTTTTTTTTTTTTTTTTTCGAGGGGGGGGGGGAGATTGATTGTGCAGTCGATTTTATGGTTGAATCGATTAGACGATGATTGTGATGCTGGTGGGCGCACGTATTGTTTTTTTTTTTTTATTTACTAGTATAAATTACGAGGCGAACAACATTGTCTTCCGTCGGCCAGTTTAATAATAACTTGGGTGATTTCGATACCAGGCAATAAATTGTCCATTTTCGTCATACTGTTTGTTTTTTTATATATTATATGTATGTATATATAGAGGTGCTTTTAAAGTACACATTGGGCGCTGACCTGCGGATTGTGCTTCGCGACTTGAAATCACTTGTAAATCTCCCGAAGCTTTTTATTTGTGGCTTAAACTTTTTCCAAATTTAATTAAACTTTATCTTCGTGTGTATATTTTTACATTTATTAAGTTGTCACTGATGGTGTTATTAAAATTTTTCACCGTAAGTAACTAATGAAAGTTAATTGCCGGTAGTTGTGCGGAGCACCGATCGTATTACGATTCTCATTAGCCTACATAAAGTTACGAGCTGCAACTAATGGGTGTAGTTAATGTTTCTACCATACGCATGTCAACGAAAAACGTGATTTTCAGGTGATTAACTGCACAGATTAAAATTTACTTCCCACCACGAAAATTCGCTAATTCTTAAAAAAGTGTTCGTAGGTAACGAAATTTTTAGAAAAACTGCTCGATTGGCTCGGTTAGGAAATGCAAGGGTGACGTCAGCGAATATGAGGTCGTCGCACGTTTGGGAACGCATCGGCAGATTTTTAACGCTCAGGTGGTCAGAAATAGCCCCAACGCCCGAAGCTTGTACTATATACAGGTATACGTGTCGCGAAACACGAATCATTTAACAAGTTCACAATTAAAATGCGTACGTATAACTTTAGTAGTTGTGCTCGAGCTAACCGATTGATCTATTTACGCTACATTGATAGAAATAGGATGTATAGACAATTAGTACAATTAACACTGACGAAATGGACAATTAACCACTATTCGTTCACGTTTGAATCGGGTTATTACTACTTAGTTGGTAAAACTTTTTTTTATCACGATGAGTCATTAATTCTTTGATTAAAAGTGCAGCCTTTCCCATTGAAGTATTTTTGATTTCGCCTGTACAATGCTGGTATTACTACAGTCGAACAACTTCAAGTGAAATTATCGTAGGGGACGTTTTAATACTTAATGTGCAAGAAGTACGAGGCTTACACCGAGAGAAAAAAATAATAAAAATTACTGTGCTAGAATATGGTAATCTGGCACTGTTCGGTCGTCCAGAGACTTTTTTATTAATTCAACGATGATTTTTAATATTTCGGACAGTAATATTTGTTGTAAGTTGCGACATTCTTAACCTCGCTCACTAGGTGCGTAATGTACTATTTTTTTTTTCTCAAACTAAAACATTAAATACATCGAAACGTTCAAACAGTGTTTACCACTGCTGATCTTTTGACAAGCGTGACTGCAGTGGTACGTCCAAGTCTACATTGACCAATAAGTAAAGAAAAAGCCCGTAATCTTGTACATGTATACACGTAGAAGGACAGATTATGAGTTGCAACGCAATTAGTTGATTACGAAATGTGTACCTCTTGCTCTTCAAATCGAGTGCGGAGCAAAGTTTGTACATGTGATTGGAAAGGTGCAAATATGAGCGAAAGGAGTATATAGACTCCGGTTAGGTGATGAAATTCGCGTTAAAAAAGCTCGAACTTGTGGATGTACGTCGCACACAATAAACGCACCATCGCGTGACACGTCGACGACGAGACAAAGCCTCGCTCACACAAAATTTCGCAAGGCTTCGTATGACGAGATGTTCCCTTTTATACTTTGCCGCGGCACGAAATGACGGAGGATCTATCCTCGAAGCCTAATTGACGACCCGAGGATCGCGACGGTACGTATCGTGTCGTCGCTTATTTTGTAACATCCCACGGTGCATCGATGGTTTTACCTATATCGCGACGATGCCCTTACGTAAGACATTTGGATTTATTGCTGAGCAAAGATCTCTCGCAGAAGTCCCGATTTATACATTTGTTTAAATATTTGGGAAAAATATGGATTTCGGAAAAATACCTATTTCGAGAAGCAGCTGATGCAATTTTATGCGCCGATTATAACGGGTATAGGTTATAATTATATTATCAATCGAAAGGGAGGGTATGACCGATTGGCTGTGCAGTGCTTGCACGCGCCAAATCTCCCGTCGAGCGAATATTACTGGCAAAGTGCAATAATTTTAATGCCAATGTACTCATACTCTGCGCTTACGTTGGTTAACGATAGCAGGAAGGAAAAATTAAATCATCAGTTGTGCCTGTTTGCTTTTTTATATTACAATTTGTTGTTCTTTACATTATTTATCAGAATGTCGCACTCGGTGTGTTTTTGAAAATCATTTTTTATGATTACACCACACGTGGATGGTGATGTATATGATGCTGATCAAATGCTGTTTCAACACATTTTTTTTTCTTCCGATATGAACTTTGGCACGTGCACGCGTATCATTTAATGAGGCATCGAATAATGTCTATGGATATTAGAATTGTTTGCTTTAGTTAATCATCATCTCGAAAAAATTATTTTTAAAATTATTGCTTTTTGCTACTCAATGTTGATGGGGTAGTTTTAAAATAACAGCATACTGATTAAGTGTTTATCTCATTAAAAACATATAGTTATTCTGTAATTCCTTAAGATCAACAATCGCTTAAAACACCAAAAATATTTTTACAAAAACTCAGATATTTGACCGTAACAATTATATTTACATTCTAGAGTGTTGCTGCAGCATATGTTTTTTTCAACAGTTATACAGCGTTGCACTTTATGAAACAGACGGAGAAGAAGACACATTTTCGCAAGATTAATTGTTAACATCAAATGCAGAAGCTTTACGTAGCTTTACGTAAAACACGTTTCAATGGGACAAATCCAATGCATATTGTTAATTTCCCATGAAGTTTATGAAAAGCTTCTATTATAAAAAAAAAAATATA